>JABASM010000916.1:0-17741 GCA_019776545.1 Brachystomella parvula | reverse complement strand
TCTATGGCTGTGAACATGTTTTCAATCATGTCCACAGGGAGGGGGGCACAACTTGCCGAACAAATGGTAAGTCAGCGCCGTAGCTGCGGTTTTATTTATTTTTATTGTTATTACTTTTTTGTAAACCTCGAGGTACATGGATAAAAAGGTATAAAAGAGTGGTGCGGGAGATGTACCTGATTTGCGCTGCTAGCCGAGCGTATATAGCGTGCCCGAAGAAATACTATATACCCAACAAAACCACTTTTTTAAAATTCAAAAATCCGGTTTTCTGATTTTTTTTTTGCAGAATGACGTTAGCAATCAGCATTAAAAGTTAAAGCTAAATTACCTGAAGTGAAATTACTTGAAAATTTTTTCAAAATATCGATTATATATGTCAAAAAAGTAGAAAATTTCTCGGGTATAGTATTTCTTCGGACACGCTGTACATAGTAGGATAGTTTGTGTCATACATTTTTCTATGAAAAATATTGCCGAGTGGAAACAGTTTCTAATTTCTTTTTTTTTTGCTTGATTTCAGAATCTTGTAACAGACTACGAAGGTGTGTGATTTGACACGGCCACTCATGGATCTCTCCAGTGATGACATCCGAGACTATATTGCTGCCTTGAGTAACAGAGCAACTGGAGAAAGCAATGAAACGGTAAGTGACTCACATATGTTATTGCCCCTTCCAATCGTCAGTATTATATCTTAGCAACAAGTCTAACTGCTCACCGTATTGCAGAACAAGAAGAGAATTGATAACATTAGACGTCAATGTGAGGAATTTATTGTTACCCTTCAAAGAGATTATCCTGGAACCGTTCCAACGCTGACGCGAATAGGGTCCAAACTCCAGCCGACAGCTTCAAAGGAAGACTCTACTCTTCACTACTCAGATGGATCCAGTCTGAAAACGTGTAAACTTTGCCAGGTAAAATGATCATAACTTATTCAGAAGAATAATTCACTCATCTCATGTTCTCATTCAGTACATGAAAAGATTGGATACCGTAGAATCCTCTTTATTCTACAAAAAGAAAGGAAACAAAGGAGTTGTAAACGTCTAAACTGCTTAGGCTCCCATGCACAAATAGTTTTTCTTTCCTGGTTTTCAATTCCAGAGAAAGAATATAATGTCCCGGTTTCAGGTTCTCTGTAATATTAAAAAACGATATGAGAACAATAGGGTTTTACGGTGCTTCCTTTCGATTTCTACTCCATTTCCAGCGTATCACCTTATTCAAATTGTATTTGCCTTTGAGGCTGCGAGCCAATTGCTTTACTCCACAGTTGCTTTTCCATTTATTTTTTACTAAAAACAAATCGCTAAAAGTTGTTTTTAAATTCAGTTCACAATTTCTCTGTTAAATTCCAGCGACTGAATGACTTGGACACTGAGCTCCTCTGCTACGGATGTGAAGCAATATTTAAGGACATGGTAAGTAAAAAATGCGGCTTTATTTTTCTAACTCCTAACCAAGATTACCTTATTTTTTCTGCAGAAAACTCCAAGTCTCTTCCAGGAAATCCTAATGACGCTACTCTCTTGAAAGTAAAAGCGGCAGAAAATGTGTAAGTCCAGGGATTAAAAAGAGATTTCCATAACATATATTTTTATTATTGTCTTTTTACGATAAACCTTTTTTTTATTTCCGTACAGGTGGAAGAAAAAAAGAAATTAAAAACCTGACATGCATTCACAGTGATTGTCTTTTCTTTGTTTATATAGAAATAAAAATACCTTTATCACCTTACTCTGTAGAATAAACTTGGATTTTGGATTTTCTAACTTAAACAGATAATAAAACCAAAGAAAACAAGGAACTAAATACATTTTGTCTTTTCTGCGCTCTTCAAAATTCTTCCTCTCGTCATCACATTTCATTTTAAACTTTTCCTTGGCCGGCAAGGCAAAAAATAAGAACTAAGAAATTAATTTAAGCCTTTTTTTAGAACCTAAAAAACAGGAGCTCAGGGGTGGAAATCCGCTATTTTTGAACTAATAATTTTTGGCAATGCTTAAGTGCTATACAATAGTCGTGTGTTCAGAGATTAATGTGCGAAATCCGTAACTATTTAACAAGAAATGATAAAATTTAAAATTTTTGATCTCTTAGCTACTTCCAAGATCTTCTTTTGCCTGAATCACATCTTCTAATTATTTTTTTGGCTAATGAGCAGCTCCGTACCATCCAATTTTTTAGAGTAAGAAAAAGTACTCTCTTGATTAAGACAGGTTGGATTTAAGTTAGGCTAACTAATCCCCTGGGGGCTTACTCTAATTAATTGGATATGTCAAATCAGTTTCATATTAGCAAGAAATGGGGTTTACAAATGAGCTTCGATGGAATTAGGGCTTCTAGCAAGGCTTAGACCCTTTCTTACCTTAACTAAGTTTCTGAGAAATGGGAAGAGGAAAAGGAAGAAAGGAAATGTAATATAAATTGATGAGTTGAGTAAAAAAAAAAATTATCTCCACCTCAGGTATTTCATTACCCTTGAATACTTTCATCACCTTTCTCAACTTCAGAGTTCAGAAAATAAGAAGAGAAAGATGGAAGAGGAGATGAGAAGACTCAAACTTTCATCTAGAAGAAAAGTAATCTTAAAAAAGAAGAAAGTCATGAGTGAAGTGCGGCGTGCAGACGAATCTGACAATAATGAAATTTCACGTAATTTGTTCTCAATGAAATTTTGATGTAATTACGAGGGAGAGTCTTCATCTGATTCTACCCAGTCAGGATCAGCCCAGGCCGGATGTTTAGTTTCATAGCACCATCCTGGTCCCTGAAGTTCAAAATTAAGGGCTTGTTACTTGAATAGGAAATAAGTGCTAACAAAAAAAATGAGGAACCGGGAAGGTGGAGGAATATTAATGAGTTAACTTACCGAGTAGCTGAGCGCATGGAGGTACATGACCAGATCCTTAGGCTTTGGGTCCCTATACTTGACTTTGCACTCGTAACAATGAGGGTCAATGGTCAGGAGCTCAGTACGAAAACTTGAGTCGCTGTTGCTGGAATTGTTTATGGATGAGGCCGAGGGTTCTTCATTTACAGCTAGGCCAGTCGTGTTCGTACTACTAAGTGAGCTGGAGGTGGTGGCCGTGATTCCTCTGGATGTACTACTTGAGTCCTCATCAGACGTCTGGGTCCCTACAGTTACCTTCCCTGTCGATCCCAATGAGTCGGGATTGAGGGAAGAAAGTTCTTCCTCCTTTGCATTCAAGACGTTATTCTGGGGAAGTGCTGTCGGTGGTAAAGGCCCTAGAATTCCAGCATCAATCCTTTCTTTCCCATTCTCGCCTTCTTTTGTTGTCGTTAGAGTCTGTGAAGAGGAAATATCTTCCTCTTTCATTTCCCCATTCAGATCACGGTCCTGATCACCCGAGTCCTTTTTCTCCTCTGTTACCGTCGTCGGAGGCAGAGGACTGGAAGATGAAGAATTACCCGGGTGCACTGGGACCTTGGGAAGTGGGAGTGAGGGCCCAAAGAAATCTCCCGACGGCCCGCCTGCCTCTTCTCCTTCAATGCCCAGCCAATTCTCAGCATTGTGGATAGAGATGAGCTCAGCAATCAAATCCTCATCACTTTTTCCTGTAAGACCACCCTTACCTTTCTCCGGCCCAAACACAGGGTGGTTGTAGAGTGGATCATTCACAATAGGGTAGCCTAACAAGAAGAAAAAAAAATACATAAATTAAATTAAATCCGTGCTTGAATTACGGGTAATCAATCAAGTCAAATTTTTCTATCAATTAACGCCACACCCCGTTTAATCATCAATCAGGAGTTGAATAGGCGTCATGCCCTTGCAATTCACAGAACCTGAATATGCTTCCAGAGATGAAAGCAGTTATCCGCATAAAAGAAAAAAAAACTTTATTCGATTCTTTCTCACCCGCATTGCGAAATTTGCGAGTGGGGAATTTTGCGTCATTCTCTTTTACCCCAAAAAGGATCAAATATAGTAAATCATGAGAAATTTATTGAAGGAAAAAAAGCTTCCATTGATTATTCTCTAGAAAACAGTAAAAGAGGATGAAAAGTGAGGCTGGAAGTAACAAAAGGAAATCCATCATCAATCATCAGCGTCTCCTCTCCTGCCACCCCAACAACCACCACCATATCATCCAATCAGAGTGCTTTCTCAACTTTCACTTTGAAGACTCCAGCATCTCAGCCGAGGTTGTCACTTAAAAATAAAAATAACAAGTCCAACTCACCTAGAAATTGGAGATGAACTCGGATTTGGTGCATACGACCCGTCCTTGGGCGTGCTGTAACAACGCTCGTCTTCCCATTGAAACTCAATTTCTTGAAAAGTGTTCGACAGTCTTTTCCATCCGGTGAAACCTTGCAAACTCCGATTTTGTAGCTAACAACTTCAATTGGCTCATTGCATTCAATTTCCCCTCTGAAAAAAAAAAGCAGAAAAAACAAACATGAAAATAAACTAGAGAAAAAAGACATCCTGGAGACTGATATTTTTCCGACTTCACGCTCTGGAGGAAATTAGAAAAAGAAAGTCACAGTCACACAAAATTTTCTCCGGAAATCCTCTGCATTGCGACAGCTCAGGGATTATGAGGGACTCTCATTTTATTGAAAATTGGTGAGGCAGGTGGGGTAAGGCAAATACAGGAGAAAAAAAATATGATTGAGCTTCCCTTGGGAGATCTGAAGACAGATACACAAAGGCATGCCGAATTCAGGCCCAATTTCCTGCAGAACATCTCCCATTGCTTGAGGGGAGTGAGTGAGAATGGCATTTCTGTCACGCTCAAATAAAAAATCTAGTCGGCATGAAGACGAGACAGGTGACGTTTAAAATTTTTCCAGAGATGTCCAGCATAATTTTATTTTGGAAACGAGGGCTGTAGGTTGGTAACGGAGAAAATGCTTTTAGAAAAGGAAGGATGACTTACTCTGGGAAATCCCCTTCAACTCTGCAGACGTATTCTTTTTGGACAAGGCGATTTCGGATTTGATGTTCCATTTCCCTTGCTTTCTTCGGACTCCGTCCAAAAAGAAGGAGCCCAGACGTGAGCCTGTCAAGACGATGGATTGTTCTCAAGTTCTTGAGCTGGTGCTCTTTGGCAAGGATAAAGACGACTGTGTTGTGACGATAGCGACCACATGGATGAACCTATAGTAAAAGAACAAAAAACCAATCCAACTCAAATTATTATTTGATACCAAATAAAAAAGGTACGAAAAAAAAGTGAAAGGCCAATACAGGACGGTCCTTCCTGTCAGCATCAGAAGTTAATTAAAATCTTTTCCCATCATCCATCACTTTCTTCAGCACAACAGAGGCCACTGTCTGAACATTTTCTTACTCCTTTACGAACACATACTTTAATTTCGCCTTAGCATTAGAGAAGACGAGCGTGATGGGGTGAGGACGACGGAAGTAGAGCACAGCGGTGAGTAAAGCGATTCAACTCTACAAGCTCAACTGATTGATTCGCATTCTCTCAATGTTCACCACGCCTCATTAATTAATGCCACCTTAAATCCCCTCTCTTAATTCATTTTCCACCTACTTCCATCAATCATGGACCTAATCCAAGGCAGACAACCCCGGAAACCATGAGTGGATACCGGTCTTTGACAAATTTAAGTTTCCGATTAACGAAGTTTAGAAAATGGGCTTAATAAGGTCCTAGTACTAACAAACCTTGGCAATTATTCTCATCTCCCGGAAATTCCTAACCCCATACTGAACTAGGAAACACGGACTTAAATCCCATGAATTATTTACTACTTCATATTGCTACAAATATATTTCGTATCTCGGTGTCTAAGCAAGTGAGAGTGACATGTCAGTAAAATTACACCAGAAGCATCATACCAGGGAACGAAAACTTATTTACTAAAGTGCCCTTCCCATTTCTAACACTCCCTCCCCCCACCCCCACCCTTCCAACGCTGTCTCATTTCTCCTCCCTCCATCAACTAAATTGGCGAAGCATTTTGCCAGATGGACGGAAGAGGACAAGTGAAAGTAATCTAGTTTTTTTTCAATGAAAATAATCTTTTGACAGCAGGAGTATCCTCATACCACCTTGTCAGAACCCATCTTTCCAGCCTTCTCGGCTGAAAAAGGACGCTCATGGAAGTCAAAACTCCTATACTCATCCCAGGATTTTTTTTTCTCATTTTTTAGTATTTATTTCTCGTCCTCGTGCTTCTTCTTCAAAATTACAAATGGCCACGAGGGCTGGATTATTTGTCAGGGAAGCTTTAGTGAGTTCAACTCAACGGAGACGGAGACCAACTCAGTCAAATCCTTCCCGAAGCCATGACTAAACAGTCCCACCCCGAATCCTGCAAGAGTGTCAAAGAATTCAAGGAAATTGAAGCGACGCGCAGAGCTCGACAGTAAAGTCCACCCACCTCAAACGAAATCCCTGCCAAAAAAAACTTTTTGAAAATCCCCTGCCACTGGAGACAAAAGTTTTAGCCCCAAAATCAAATTGCTTATCTTGTGTATGTGTAGCTTGGGTATGGGTGGACTCAAAAAGGACAATTCGAATCCTACTTAATCCTTTAGCAATGAAAACAAATGGTATAGGCTAATCTCCTATCTCACTCAGTTGAACTTTTAGGAAGTAATGAAATTGAAGACAATTGATTCCCTGGTGCTAAAAATCATGAACATTGGTCATTCCTCACCAACTGGAACGGATCGAATGCGGAAAAATAAACAATGGATTTTCACACCTCCATCTCAATTACGCCAGGGACCTTAGGCTGATCTGAGTGCCTGAGTCTCGATTGAAATTTAAGACACGTAAAATGACAGTCAGAATATTTCCCTTCTTTACTCTTCCCCCTTTTCCATTGTCATTTATTTAAGTTAGAGAGATTCGAACTTCCTTTTATGCACTAGTAAATGACAGGAAGACCTGATGAATGGGAATAATAGGAAAATCCTCTCATCATCCATACGGAACCTGCTCATTAGAAGCCGAGGACTTGCTTTTACCGTCTCTTCGACTCTTTTTTTTTTCGAAAAATAAATAAAAAGCAAGTGATTTCCGGAACATGTTTAAATTATATATTTCACTTCCTTCAACAGACAAATGCCTTGCTTTCTTCTCTTTTGAAAAGTAAAGAAAGCAGGGATGCTCCGCCTGTCATAACCGTAGAAACTTTGTGATTTCAAAAAATAATGACGAATTCCCGTACTCCGAATCTTTTTCCAAAGGAAAACAAAAAAATAAGGAAGGAAATTCAGGGGGAGAGCTTTTCTTCGTAAATATGAATCCAATTTCCTTGGATTTTCAATAGGATTGCTCCATAAGATAAGAAACGTGTCATCACCATCGTACACAAAAGCAAACGAGCCTGGAAAGCACTAGAAAAGTACACAGTGGGTGCCGAGCTTGCTTTCATTTCTCATATTCAAGTCAACATTACGTCCTACTGCTCGGCGGGGAAGAACACAAAATACGGAAGGAAAAGGAACAAAAAAAGAAATAAACCCGGTGAAAGATAAAGAAAAAAAAAAGACATGGGAAAAATGTGATAATCTGTGGGAGACTGGGACTGTCACTGAATCCGACAGGCATCACGATCTAGCAATCGCAAAGAAAGAGCATCCAGAGTCATATGGAAGAGTACTTACCGGTATGGATGCTGGTTTATTGACCACTACGAGATCTTCATCTTGATGTACAATTTCGATAGCAACTGCTGTCACGGGTACTTCGTGCCTAAAGTAGGAAAAAATCAGGAACAGAACTTTTTAACTTAGAACTGGTTAGTGTAAAAATAAAAAGGATGACGGCGGATTTGCTAGAGGAATGACCCCAGTTAGATTTTCCTGAAAACTTATGTACAGCATCTCTGAAGCATATCCTACAACGTTTTCAAATAAATTTTTCGAAATTCGCTTTCCTTTGACCTTCAGAGGTCATCAAAGGTCAGTCAGCTGACCTCACGGATCCGGTCAAGTGATAAATCAATCGAAAGAGCTCGATGTCCTGATTCTAAAAATGTACCACACTTGACCTTTTCAATGTAAAACATGGCCGCCAGAGGTCAATCAGTGTTGAGTAAAATGTTTGGCAACCTCTTGCAGCCATGTTTTACATTGAAAAGGTCCAGTGTGGTACATTTTTAGAATCAGGACACCGAGCTCTTTCAATTGACTTATTACTTGGCCCGGTCCGTGTGATCAGCTGACTGACCTTTGGTGACCTCTGAAGGTCAAACGAAAGCGTATTTCGAAAAAATTCATTTCGAAAAGTAGTAGGATATGCGTTCAGAGATGCTGTATATAAGTTTTCACGAAAATTTAACGGAGGGTCATTCCTCCAGCAAAAACCGCCGTCATCCTTTGCAGTTGACTCAAGCCGTATCACCCCCACCACGACCGGATGACACCGTTTATCATCACGCCATCGTGATGGTGGTGCTACTCAAGCAGAATGACAATGCCTCACTAAAAATTCACGCTCTCGTAAAATTTTAAATTGAAGGGAGAAAGAGGACGCTCATAATTTCAAGCTTAAGCACCCTCCTCAACCAAAATAAAAGAGAAGACTAGACTAGGAGAGGAAGCAGAGGAAGCTGTTACATGGAGACAATTGATGTAAAATTGTAATAATTTACCTATGAACAATATTAGCTAGTAAATCATTATGCTTGAGTCGATAGTCCGTGTCGACTTTGGTGTAGTTGACCGTGAGCGTACCGCTTTTGATACAACGTTCCTGCATAGTCAAAGGCAGTTTAGATTAAAAAACCTTAGAAATTACTCAAACTTAAGCAAAGCTCTCAGTTAAAACATTTAAAATCAATTAACTAATCAAAAAATAAGATTTGAAATGGAAAGTTAGAAAAATTACAAATTAATATTACAACTTTCTTTTTTTTTAAGTTTAGGAAGTAACGTGCATTTGGCTTCAATCATTAGAGACGGGTGCGTGGATTCCAACTTCCAAGTTATGATTACTTACTTTCTACTTACTTAAGACGAATAAAAAGGGAAAAAAAAGTTTTATAGACGGAAAAAGGGTAAAAGTAATAAGAAGCCTGTCAATTAGAACTGGAGCATGCATGGGTGAAAGTTTGGAAAATCTGAGAGAGAACTTACATATTCTTCAACCGGATGTGCCCGGAACTCCCTCGCAAAAACATCCAGAATTTTTTCACCAACCCAACGACCCTTTGTAAAAGTTGTAAAAGTAAAGTAGTAGGGATAAACTTTCCTCAGGCCTGTGAACAAAAGAAATAAATCAAGAAATTAACAATGGCTAACTCTCCTGGAGTAGATTTCCACAGATGTGATTTTACTTTTTTTTGGGGAATAGAGAAACTTTTTTTCTTAAAAACTAAAATCCATAAAAAAGCATTTTCCAGAAAAATTTCTATTAAAAATCCATTTTTGCAGATTTCAATCTTCACTTTTTTAATCTTTCAATCATTATTATTTGCGCGACTAAATATTAGGTTTTCTGTGGCTGGTTTTTGAATAACCATGGATCCATATTCGTGATTTCACAAATCGCCGAATCTCATTTCGCCGAATCGACCTTTTTCCAATCCGTCTCAAATCGCCGATTCCCATTTGGCCGAATCTTTTTTTAGCTTACCCCTCTCGCTTTAGTAATTTTTTCATTCTTTAAAACTTTCCGCCGGACATCATATTTAAATTGTTAGGTTTTTTTTTTGCAGATTTCGTAGCCGACGGAGGCTGAATCGGCACGTCCGTGACCAGGTCTCGAACGACGGACATCATGTTTAAATTGTTAGGTTTTTTGCGGATTTCGTAGCCGACGGAGCTACGCAACTAAAAATAGGGGCGCTCAAACGGGAGGTAACCCTCATGGCATGGGAAGATTCTTTCTCTGATATGTTATTTTTGGGTCACGCCGTATAATTAGTGTTAAACAAAATGAGATAACTGTAGGTGATAGACAGCTGAAGATTCGGCGAATCGAGAATGAGGAAACGAGGGTTTCGGCGAAATGAAACAAATGTTCGATTCGGCGAAATGAGATTCGGCGATTTGAGCCTAAACCTCCATATTGATACCCTACCTCTTGTAGGAAAAATTAATCACCGCAGGCTCCCCGATCTTTTTAATGAAAGTACTATTCTAGTCATTTTGAGCAAAAGCACAAGTGAGTGCACCTGGTACTTTTGCTCGTTCTTTCGAAATTCGAGAATAGAAACGGGAAACAATGGGAGGGACTCTCAATGCCAATCTCTGTGAACGAGATCTAATTAACTAGTCCTGCTGTTAATTTCACACGTGGCTTCATTCATCCTCCCCCTTTCAGTCCCTGCCGTATTGCAAAATGCAATAATTGAATTCTATAGCTGGAAATTCTCTCTGTTTAACTTAATTGAACCTTCAAAAACAATTATCAGGAATTCTAGGTTTTTTCTTATATGAATCCAGGCACGGGCACATGAAGTTAAATTATAGGGAACTCCAGCTTAATTTTTTATTGCGAATCGTAACCCTTTCCAGCAACAACCCCGAACCTTCATCTTGAGCAAAACAACAAAGATTTAATTAAGCTCAAGATTTAATAGTCTAATTTCAATTTTCCCTGCATTTACTGAAACTTGGATTTTTACTGGAGTGAAGACTCTGCGATGGGTCTGAATGGAGAATCCCATGAATTCATGGGGTCATTGTCACTTCTCCTAAGTTTGAGATTGACAAATCAAGAAGCGTGGAGCCGTCACGCCCCTCAAACGATGACTTTATGCTGAGGATGACAGCAAACAAGGATAAAAACAGTTTTCCCTTGGGTCCAAATAAAAAAATGATGGGCGTTCAAAAATTGAATTCTCCTGAACAGAGTTTTCCTTCTTTCCTTACAATTTCTCCTTATATTTTATTAAATCTTTATGACTCTGCAACAGCCTCGTCATATTTCTTCCCTTCCTCTCCTCAAGATACATTTTTAAAGAGGCTCTTTTATCCCTTTTCACTCAACAATCTCTGGAGAAGGAATTATTAAGTGAGGAGAAAAGAGGCTTTCACTCAGTCAGAACTACATTCCACGACGACGGAAATCCTGGAAAACATAAATGGCCCTAAATGCTTTCATCCATTTGTCTCCGCTTCATTCAACTGAAAACTAAAAGGGATAACTCCTGTCATTACGCTAGTCGTCCTTCAAATTTCTCGCTTTCAGTTTCAGCCTCAATGGTCTCAGCTCAGTCCCCCGGAAATTACCCAACAGAACACGCTTTTTTCAAGAGTCTTGAGCAGCTAACATGAAATCCATGAATTATACACCTGGGAATTAGAAATACATCAAAATACTCAAGTGTCAACAGAATTTAGGAAAACTGATAAAAAACTTCAACGCAACCTGGAAAGTCAAAGCATACTATAATTACTTTAATGACGAAATCTCATTGAATCATGAATTTTAATTAACGGCGAGGGGGCTGGACATGATCGAGATAACAAGTTTGTCATTCTGTTAGTTAAATATTTTGACGTAATGAGTTTTTAATTGTAGCAATTCCAGATCAAGATTTCGTGGATCTTGATTATCCTGCTTTATTATTCAATTTAACAACATACTCGGAATTTTACCGTATTTTCTCTTACAAAACAACCAGGGAAGTTTGCTATGACTGTACTGTAAGGACATAATTAATTTGCATAATTAATTAAATAATTAAATTTCCTTACAGGCCTAAATTTCCCTAAAAAAAATATGATGAGGACGTCACAGTTTATGTTTACTACTTTCCTGTAATCACGAAAAATAATTTAAACGAGATAATTAACTAAATTTCCTTGAAGTAAGATCAAAAAACAAAATTCACAAATCTGTCTGCTTCAAAATGTAGGATTTTTCTGTATAAAATATTAGACAGAGATAATGCGGTGAAACGGACGTAAAATCTGGGGTTGCAAACCATAATGGTAGAGAAACCAGTAGATTTTTCCTAATTCATTTCCAAGGGTAAGAGCTACTTCCTGTCACTACTATCCTTGACTTATTGCTTATTAACGGGATTCCTCTCATGAATTTTAGAGAAAGCTAGAAAGAAGCCAAGAGACATGGAGGCTCTATAAAAAAGCTTCAGTAGCTCAAAAACAAAGGAATTGGAGAGCTAATACTTCTTCTGCTATTTTTAACCTGTCAAAGTTCCATTACAGTCCTTAGAGACTCATAAACAAAATTACGAGTCGTAAAATCCTCATAGCTGAGAAAGTAAAATAAAATCTTAGCACCCGGCCACAGAACATAAACAAAAGACCATCACAGGTTAGTAGAACAAGAAATGAGAAAAACCAAATGACCCCTTTTCCAATAATCAGAGAGGAAATCTCATACTAATAAAAATCAAAGGATCTGATCAAGTAGAAGAGATAAGATAAAGTAATAAAGTGCATCTAATAAAAATAAAATCCAATTGGAGAAAAGAGAAAGTAAGGTTCTAATCTTGAAGATGTACTAATACTAATACTCTTCTAATAAGGGAACTTTATTAAAAAAAGTGTCCTAGCCAAGAATCCTTATGGTTTCTTTTTAAGATTAGTTTTTCTCCTCTTTCATCTTTTCCAATTATTAAATTTCATTTTTTCTATTTTTAGTTAATAAATAAAGTATTAATAAATTAGAGTGATATGAATTGGATGACAAGGAATATTGCGGAAAAGGGATCCACTTTCAACACCAGAACGGCAGACAGTATAGTGGAAGATAAGGATTCTGGATGCGGCTGCTATTTGAAAGATCTCAAGCGTCAGATTATGAATGGGTTTCATATTTCAGGTATTTTCTCATCTCGCTTCCCTGAAATTGTTTCTGTCTCCATATATTCTTCCAAGTAACAAGTTATACTCAGCATACTAAAACCTGCTCTATAGAAAATCTTGCAAAAATTCAATGGAGCTGAAATAGGCTTCCGGACGCTCTGCCAACAGGACGACAAGGAGTGAGCAGCCAACAACGGGACGACCCTCAACCGTCAGCTTCATTTTTATCACCACCACCATAATGAAACAACAACATCATTATTATTTGGCAAGGAATAGAAAGTAAATGAAATCATAAAAAATTACTCCTTCAGAAAAAAAAACCCTCTGCAAAACATACGACGTTTGAATAGTTCAAAGCGATTCCTTCTGAAAAGACTCTGGAGGCTCCTTCCCTGGTTCTTAAGATTGGGAGTAAACAGAATTATGTGAGGACCCCATCTAAATCCAATCTTGTTTTCTATCAGCATAAACTTAATTGAATGTTCCACTTGACTGGATTATCACACTAACCCTCAGTGCATAATGGCTATAACACCTTCTTCAATTCAAACCCATCAAAATCCTACGTGACGAATCATGTCAAGACTATTAAAAGAGCTCCATTTAAAATTAAGCACCTAAATCTCTAAATGTGGAAATCCCAAAGGATTTGTATTGCTGTCAATACAAGAATAAACCGTGACAACACGGATGTATGAAATAGCGCGAGAGGCAATTTTTATGAATTTTTGACATTTCCTATGCTTTTTATGAATTTTTGACATTTTCTATGCTTTGTATGAATTTTTGACATTTTCTATGGTTTTTATGAATTTTTGACATTTTCTATGGTTTTTATGAATTTTTGACATTTTCTATGGTTTTTTATGAATTTTTGACATTTTCTATGCTTTTTATGAATTTTTGACATTTCTATAATTTTTATGAATTTTTGTATTATGGGGGTGTAATGGGTATAGAGGGGGGTCTGCTATGCACATACGCAGCACATGATATGTGCATATTATGCACATATGCCCAAAATTCGAAAAAAAAACTTCACCGATCGTTATGAAACTTTGGATTGTACAACTAGGGACCCTAAAGTACTCTCATACCAAAAATCAAGTCAATCCGCCTATCCGTTGCTTAGATATAGGCGGCGACTTCCGGACACTGCACAGACTAACATCGCATTCGCATGAATAGCTCGCGCTATGAATAACTTTGCAAAGAGCGAGGTAAGCAGGCAGTAAAATCTTAACAAATTGGGCGACATTTAGTCAGTGTTCGAAGTGTGTCGGTACGCCAGGCGACAGGGACGGGAGCGGGCAGGGGAATTGAATTCAGGTACGCTCCGAGATTTAGAGAAAGCATAAGGTGCGGGTACGGGTGCGGTTCGTGGGGAGACGTACCGGTACGAGCGTAGTGTGCGCCTTTACCGTATTTATACGGTAATTTAGAATTATAAGTGATTTTGAAAATAATTTCATTTATAAGCTCCAACGCCTTTTTTAGGAACTGGGAACTTTTCAGTAGGAACTACTATTAAGAACTTCGGATGATCCTATTTTCTGAAAAAGGATTCCCTGTGGTACAAATGAGATCAGTTGGAAAGGTCTCGATTAAATCCTTTCTCAAATCTTTTGAGAAATTTTAAACTGTCACATGACTGGACATTATCATTAAATCACGACAGGAGAAACTTCAGAGAGCCGCGTCCTCACTTTGCATGAATCCCCACCGAGGGGTTGTCACATAAGTTACTCTGCGGTCCTACGCTGGGGGAATTGAGAGGACATGAAAGGGGTCCTAGGTTACTTTCCTCGAGCAGACACTCTACTTTCCCCAGAGAGAAACTACCGGGCACAGGTATCGAGGAGACGTCCTGCCGAGTCTCCCGAGAAAGTAATTCCATCTTTTCCAGTCTCTCTCTACACTTCCCCTTTATCACTGTCCTTTTAGTTCGCTAATGTCCCAGTACCTTCTCATAACCTCTAAAAGGATACCATAACAACCACCAGACCCAGACCCATTAACATCAAAAAGGGTGGCACTACTAACCGCTCCCACCGCTGAAGTTCTCCCTACATAAATGATTTTTTAATGAAACTTTCTCTTTTCAGTCAGTATAAATAGAGCAGGCTAAGAGAAAAGAAATTAATTTCCAGAAAATGCATTACGAACGAAAAAGAAAATTGAACCATCCGATTCAAAGCTCGCTGAAATGACCAGGTATCCTGGAGCGGAGTGAAAAGGGACATTGACACTTAAGTATAAGGCCCGCTGACGAAATTAAATTTTCTCAGCGCCAAAGTCGCCCACCTATGTATCAATTTCAAAATTCCCTAAGCGCAGAAGCTTTTTCACTCTGAAGAGGGAACATTACGCAAAGATTGTGGCGAAAAATTATGAAATGTGGATTTTTGTGCTGCGGCCATTGAACATGAAAAAAACTAGAGGCACATCAAACGGGCTTTTTCAGGAAAGTTTTAAAAAATGAAATTTAAAACATTAGAGACGAAACCGAAAATGTGGTTGAGAAACCCACGCTTTTTTTTCTCAAGCGAAGAATATATAAGCTTTTTTTTTCTCAGAGAGAAAGAAGAGAGGTTACTTGAGAAAAAAAAAACAGAGCGTCCGTTTCTCTTATCTACCTCTTCACTTTCACTCCTAATGTTCTAAGGATAATTTTTGAAAACTTTACTGAAAAGGCCCGCTTGATGTGTCTCTGGCCTTTTTTCATGTTCCATGGCCGTTTGCAGCACAAAAACCCACATCTCATAATTTTTCGCCACAATGAGTGCGTACTAGTCCCTCTTCAGCGCCAAAATATCTCAGTCCTATTCGGAGTAAATGAGAAGGACGGAATGATTCACTTTTTAATCACCATGCATTCACTCATTAACCGACCAGGCTTTCACTCTCCATTAATCAAAAGCAATTAGCAGTAAAAAGAGGGGGGTTTAATGAAAACCTAGTCCAGCTAACCATATCCATCCTACTTAGTGGAATTAGCGAGTAGACTTAAGCCCCTCCGTTCACAGCGGCTCAACCTCAAGAACATGGACATGCCATGGGAACTAAGCCTTCCTAATAGAATTTTCTCATTAACCGACCAGGCTTTCACTCTCCATTAATCAAAAGCAATTAGCAGTAAAAAGAGGGGGGTTTAATGAAAACCTAGTCCAGCTAACCATATCCATCCTACTTAGTGGAATTAGTGAGTAGACTTAAGCCCCTCGGTTCACAGCGGCTCAGCCTCAAGAACATGGACATGCCATGGGAACTAAGCCTTCCTAATAGAATTTTACTTAAAATAAGCTACGAAAAAATTATCGCTTACCATTCTCTGTGTAGTATGACGTCTCATTGTACCGCTCGTCCGTAAATCCAGGGCGTTTGGCCTTCAGTGCTTTCGTCTCCAATTTTGCCTTCATAAAAAATAAATGCACTATTATAAATTGTGTAAAACACGAAAAGCAAAATAATTGTATAATTGAATACTCGAGAAGAGAGGAATAAAAACAAGAGAAAAAAACTGTTGAAAGCTGCTTAAGGATTCTACTCGTGGGTAAATGCTGTAGCCTTAACTTTTTATTTCTTTGAAGATATAAACTTCCTAACATGTTTCCCTTATAAAATTGAGCCAAAGGAAGGAGGATTATAGGATCAAAAGGTAAAATTTTCTATGTACATACTCAACTTTCTCCAGTTTTAGTCCTTCATTTTACTCAACTTCAACTCTTCTGCTTAAACAAAGTATAAACCTTATAAATATTCATTAAAACTTGAAAGAACTGAATTAGGAATGACGAGCGGTAGCATTAGAGTCACTCAAAATTCAGGATCCATGGAGGATACATCCTACTCACCCAGCGCAATAAACATCAGGGATCTCTATAAACTTCTAGTACAAAACTAGCCAGAGATAGAAATTATAAAACTTTTCTTCCTTTTTAAAAGCATCATGGGCGGGGGGAGTAGAAACAGGTAGTTGGAAATTAAGTCTAACTGTCTTCCGTTTCCAAGAAAAAAGAATCCAGAGGATTTTAAGATTTCTTTTAGCATACGAACTAATCTTCTTATTTACTCAAGTAAAATTGAAGAATTCAGTCCCTAGACACCTTCCATCCCTCTCCAGTTACTGGGAAAAGCATGGAAAAGTACGTTGTGAAAGTTTAAGAGAAAGCTGGAACATAAATCTTCAGGGAGTATCAGAATTCAACGATCTAAAAAAATACTCAATCTTTCCTTTGATGCGTATTCGGGAATTTAAGTCATGAAAATTCGAGTTTCATTTTAAGGGAACAGGCGAAGCAGCTTGAAATCAATAAAAAAAGAACACAGTATCAGCTGAGTCAGTCAGTTAGATTTATGTAAAAAAAACAGTTTAACAGATAAGAAGCTTTTTTGAAAATTACAATAATATAAAACCCAGATATGAGATGATTGTGATGATGGTCCTCAGGCAGCTCCTCTCCCCTTCATCATCATCACAAAACGGAAAGGAGCAAAAAATTCTTAAGAAGAGACGTTACCTACTTCTCACTTCTGTGACAATAGCAAGAAACAGCGTCTCCTGGCAATTGAAAATTGAATTTTCCTGCGAAAAAAAATTCTACAATAGGGAGTTTCCAGGGTATTTTGTTAAAAGTCATGCATTTTAACAAAAGAACCCTGTGGCCTCTTGAGCAATTCTTAGGCCAATTTAAAAAACCCTTCAATTGGAAAGTCCCTAATGTCTCTGAATCCAGCTGAACTTTGTTGGGGCTCAGCTGATCCTGTACGATCATGTATTTAAAGATTAGCCAAACGTGCCCGTGCGAGCACGGGAGAGGTCAGGTCAAAGGTCAAATCATTAACTAGGCTAGAACTCAACTTCTTAGGCGTTAGGCCAATACATGGGATAGAAAACCAAGCTGACACAAAAATTAAGGCAAAAATAAGCCAGCGAAAAATTTGCCTACCCAATTTTCTAGATTTCCGGTGCCGAGTTGAGCTAAAATAGAATAAA
>JABASM010000915.1:0-17745 GCA_019776545.1 Brachystomella parvula | reverse complement strand
CGTTTACACCCCGTTTACACACGGTATACCCGGTTCACTCGCGCTATTCCATACATCCGTCTTGAACGGCTTATTTTATACTAGCGTATTCCTTAGTTCAAATCATCCCGATTCCTTACCTTGCCGCGGTTACATGTTTTTAGTCCCCTATGATTAAAGTTTCCATCACCGCTTTTGAATTTCAATTTTACAGGACATGTACAACTTGTAAAGGTCATTCTATTTGCAGCTTTTGCTTTGCTTGACGTCAGTCCAGAAAATTCAATAATTCGAAAAATATCAAGGTTGTAAAAAACCAGGGTGGTTACCTCTAATGTACAGTACGTTCGAGATTAAATGTCACTTTTCAAATCTTTAGCGCGCTAGAACCTCGTGTATTTGCACGAACTTTTAACGCGCTAAAGATTTGAAAAGGGACATTTAATCTCGAACGTACTGTATTTTGTTTATTTCGGCAGTAAAACTTCCCTATGATACGATTAGTTTCACCTTACTTCAGGAACTGTCATGGCTGAAAAAGTAACAATTAAACTAATTTTAAGTTCTCAGTTTTGTTTTCCTCTGGCCTTTCTTTGTTGGGAGTGAATTTACGGGAGCTGCGTTTCTAGAATTTGGTGCAAGGATGACGGCGGCTTTTACTGCAGAAATGACCCCCCGTTAGATTTTTCTGAAATTTAACATATAGTAGCATCTCTGAAGTATACCCCAGCAACTTTTTCAAATGAAATTCCATGACATCTAAGAAATCATTTAGCTTCCGGAATTTACTCCAAAAAATATTTTATGCAAAATAGTAGGCTACGAGTATTTTATTCATGTACTACTCTAATTGGGTCACAATTGTCTTCGGGTGTGTGAAATTGTTAAACTCACCGGAAGTACTCCCAGGAACGATACCTTCAGCTTTGATTTATTTCTGAGAAGTAGCAAGGTGGCCTATGAATTTTGCAACTAATCGGTGATGAAGCAACATTGAATTTTAATTTTTGATTTTTCTCATTTCGGATGGCCAATATTGAAATATAATTTTTCCCAGTACAATTTCTTTTTTTTTTAAACGAAAGAGGAAGAAAAACAGAATATATAGTCGTCATCATCGCATTTCCAATCTTTTTCCCATCATGATGCCTAGCGTGGAGACCCACTTTGCAAGCCAGAAATATCAAGAATTGACTCAGCAAAAATATGACTCATGAATACTGATCCCGTTCCCACCCCCACCCACCTGCCCTGCAAAATAGGTATTCGAGAATTCGGAAATTCGTAGTATACGCCGAACTTGACATTCCTAAAAAAAAGGATGACAAGGCCTCAATAAATTAATCCTATGTAATGCCCCTTGTAATAAAAAACGATTGCAAGGATAAGTAGTGTAGGTGGTGAGCTCATTTTCACACTATAGTTAAAAGAATTCATTATTATTGAATACTCAAGAGATCACTCTATGAGATTCTCATTTCGCTTTCATTTTCTAATTGGCAGGGCACTTCATCCCAAGAATCCCACTTTACATACTCAGAAAATACTCAAGGCATGAGGCTAATCTCTAAAAAAAGATTTTTCAAGTGGGTTGCTTACTGCTGCCTTCAAACAAAAAAAAATTCAAGTTTTAAAACATCTTAAATTTTCTCTCTCCTTTTGGCAGAGTGACGAACAGCTACTTTTCTATATATCTCAGTAGTAGCAGATTAATTTGAATCCTACACGTAAGCCTTTTTTCCTCTAGAACGTTCTGGATAATCAGACGGTTTGAGGTATAAAACTAAACAGAATCCCAGAAAATCAATATCAGTCTGCCTTTTGGAAAGCTTTACAGTAGCCAGGACCAGAAAACCAGTGAAAGTGTTGTAAAGGATCATTTCTCAAAAAGAAAGAAGAGAAAAGAGCAGAAAAAAACTTTCACTAGCCTACTACTCTACTTTCTCCACAAAAAGCTTGGATAATTCTAATAATCAAGTCCAGAGACTGCAGTATTTTCACCTCATCAGCTCTCTTCCTATTGTTAACGAGCTTATTTCATAACTGCCAAAAAACTTCCCCATTTCTCATCATCATCCACCGCTAATTCTCTTCCCCCTCTACTCGCGAAATGGCCTTCACAAAGACGATGATTCCGCTCCGGACTCGAGACTCCTTCTTCCGTGACGAGGTTTTCTCGGACTGCTGGGACATTATGGAGAGGCAGAAGAAGGAGTTTGAGCAGAAGGTTGCCAGTAGCCTCAGCTCCAGGGAATCCTTCGGCTCCAATAAATTACTCAATAATTCTTCCTCACTCGATAGACGAGGAGTGGATGAGCTCCAGTACAAACCTGGATTTCGTCGTAGTCGCTACTACCCCGCCTCTCTAATGATCATGGACTCGGATCACTTGGCACGGAAATTCTCCTCTGGACTTGGGATTCATAGTGATCGTGAAAATTTCAAGGTCAGGACCCTACTTTTTTTTTACTTTAGGATTACAATTAATTCAAACTCACGTAGGCTTCATATGAGCTTCTCACTCTACAACATGTAATTCATTTTTCAGGTTTCACTCGATGTCCAGCAGTTTGCACCTGAGGAACTCACAGTAAAAACCGTGGAGAAAACAATCATCATCGAGGGAAAGCATGAAGAGAAAGAAGATACCCACGGATTCATTTCACGGAACTTCCAGAGGAAGTACACGCTTCCCTCGGATGTGAAAGCTGAAGAAGTCCAATGCAGTTTCACCGCTGATGGTCGCCTCCACATCACGGCCCCACGACACCCCTCTGCAATCAATGGAACTTCATCAACAGGGAATTCCAGTTCAGAATTTGAGAAAATGAGCTACAAATCTGAAAAACTTGGTTCGTCAGCCCAGGAAAGTAAAAAAGAAGAAAAGAGTAAATTCTCAGATGAAATTAAATCTGTCCAGGATGAATTTGATAAGTCGACGACAGAGTACCTGGCAAAGCAGCAAGAGCGACGAGAGGCACTCCGGAAGGAAATGAAAGAAGCTGAAGAAGCATTTGAGAAATCCAATGCTGAGCTACAAGCAAAGCGTCAAGAACGAAAGGATGCCTTCAGAGAGGAAATCAAGCAAGCGAAAGAAGAATTTGAGAAATCAGCCTCAGAGCTCCTTGAGGCTCGCCATGACAGGAAGGACGCCTTTCGCGAAGAAATTAAAAAGGCACAGGAGGAATTTGACAAATCAGCATCGAGTCTCTTGTCAAGGGACCGTGGGGATGATTTCAAGCATTCTAGGCTCCTCCGGATGTTCGAACCACATTTCACAGCTTTTCCAGAATTTGACCCTCTCCCATTCTGGAAGCGTGGGAAAACCTCGACGCTCCTTGAAGAATTCGACAAGAAGTCTGCACTGTTTGATGAGTTTGCAAGTTCTGCAGGACGATTGGGAAAATCCTCTCTATTGGATAATAGCAGTTATCTTAGCTCCTCTGCCCAGGAACTCCAGGCCGATCCAGAAAATTTCAAGGTAATTTTTGGAAATTATCAAAAAACAAAATTTATTCAATAAGAAAGTTTTATAATTGTTGTTTGAAACGAATTTTTTTAAACCTGGTTTTCTTTTACTGATCCATTAGGTGATGCTGGACGTCCACGAGTTCAAACCGGAAGAGCTGAGCGTCAAAACATACGACTACTTTGTAGAAATTGAGGCCAAGCACGAAGCGAAGCAGGATCCTCATGGATACATCACCCGACAGTTCAAGCGGAAGTACACGCTGCCCCGTGACGTCAAAGCCACCGACGTCCAGTGCAACCTCTCTTCCGAGGGAATTCTTGTAGTCACCGCCCCTAGAAGGCGGCTAGACGAGTTGACCAAGAATTCCCAGCAAGTTCCCATTCAGCAAAAGGAAAGTCTCCAAGAGGTTCGTGCCAGCAGCCAGGCCTCATCTACTCAACAGGCATCAAGAGTCCAGGAGCAGTCAGCCACCTCCTCATCATCGACCTCGGCCACGTCAAGTTTGAAGCAGTCTCAAGAGCACACCATCCCAACGGACGCCACACCCCGTGACAAAACTTACCAGAACACGAGTACTCTACATCAAATCTTTACGGAGAAAAAAGAAACTCCACTCACTAATGGGAACCCTGCAGAGAATACGATTAAAATTGACCAATCAGAGAAGGCTTCTGCTTCAAACCCTACAGCAGATCTTGGGAAGGCAGCGGGAACCGGTGAGCGAATAATCCCAATTGATCAGGATCCATCAAGTGCTGGAGTTCGTGTTGAATTCCCGGAGAGTCGACCAGAGAGCTCAGCCTCTTCAATCCCCTTTGATTTCTCAAGAGGGAGGAGCGAGGAGCCGGTTTCAGTCGCCTCCTCTGTCCAACCTACTTTTGAAAATCTCGGAGCTGGTGAACGAGTTATTAAGATTCAAGTTGCAAACTAAGGAAATTACCCGAGCCATGATTGTACCTTGAATTAATAAGTATTTTGAAAACCTTAAATTTATTTCGCTTAAATTATTCTCATGTATCATGGCAAGTAATAACGTTACAACCGCGTGTGCTTACAACGAAATTTAACTTTCAAGCTCAGCTTCTTCCTATAAAAACTTTTGCCTTGAAATTCTAAGAAATAAAAAATAAATGCATTTCCGCTATCTTTTGAGATGCGACTGAAATTTTTGTAAAAAAAGATCCTATGATTTTTAGGGAAGGAAAGATGGTGGTTTTCTCCTTTCCAAATTTTTTTCAATGAGGTGAGCTAGCTCGAGTAAAACTTCATCAGAGTTCATTTGGCCGTATAGAGAAATTCCAAATGGAATCTGATCGGAAGTGAATCCTGCAGGGATTGTTATGATAGGGTATCCTGCAACGGCTGGAACCATGGATGCATTCAAGGTTGGCACGATTACAGCGTCCAATGAGTATTTATCAAAAATATAGTCATTGTAGAGTTTTGCTCCCATTTTGTTTTTCTCTCGCTCAGCCAAGTAGGTCTTGTTGAATATCCCATCCGTTTGACTAGCGCTGATAAGCTTTTCTAGGTTATATTCACCACCAGCCTTTGGATTTGCTTTAATGAACTTGATAATGTCATCAAGGGAGTTGATGGGGTATTTGAATCCATTCATACTACCAACTTTCTGCTTCACTTTCGATTGGAGGTAGTCGTTTATCCCGTATTTAAACTCGTGGAGGAGAACGATCATTTCTAAAAATAAAAATAAATATACTCAATCGAGCAAAATTCATATATTTGTTCCAGAAATATTTCAATCTCGAGCACCGCCTCGGACGCTGGGTAAATGCCCGAAAAATTTTAAATTTCGTTTTGGCAATATTGAATTCTTTCTCACCTGAATCACCCGTGACCGTGTCCAGCGTTCCAGGTGAGGCTACAACGGGATCTTCAACTTTCACTCCTGCCTGTTGCAACGCCTTGACCATATCTTCTAACTGCGATATCTGCTCAAGGATCTCTTTTTGAGTCCAGTTGGGATCACGCAGAACTCCAACTCGTAGATTCTGTGTAGCAAATCCCCCCATAGAATTAGCATTTAATTACAAGGGCAGCTTTTGAATTATTGAAGTTTCCACTTACGCTGGTTGAGCAATTGTCCAAGCCAGACTTAATACTGAAGCAACTGTCCTTAAATCCATATTTTGAAATTACATGAAAGAGAATCGCGGCATCAGCTACCTTTCGTGCTATTGGGCCAACCTAGAACAATACGTCTATAAATCACATAGCCAAAAATTCTTACCAGTTTTTGATAAAAATGTTAAGCTTAAATACACTTACGACATCCTGGGAAAAGCTTAATGGAATCACGCCGTCAGTCGGAACTCTTCCGACACTCGGCTTGAAGCCAACGCAGGAAGCCTTCGAGCTTGGGTCAAGAAGAGACCCTGGACTCAAAATAGGAAATTAATTTCTTTTCGGGTTGAGATTTTTTTTTGACAAGGCGTTACCGTCAGTCTCTGTACCAACTGCCACTGGAATTAAATTTGCAGCAACCGCGACTGCAGAACCAGAACTTGATCCATCAGGGTCACCACTAAGGACATAAGCGTTCCTCGTCTGGTTTCCTCTACTGCTCCACCCGTTTGGGATTGAAGTTCCTCTAAAACTGGAAAACAAGGAATTTGTAACATGGGAATGTAAAGAGGGAGAACTAGTTTTCATTTCTTACTTAGCGAATTCTGATAAATTAGTTTTCCCTAGGATGATGGCACCAGCCCGCTTAAGACGCTTCACCACCTCAGCATCCTCCTTCGGTTTGATGCCGATAAGAGCATTAGATCCTGCCGTCGTCTCCATCTCATCAGCAGTAGCAATATTGTCTTTAATTAGAACTGGGATTCCATGGAGTGGCCCATGCAAAATCCCGATTCCACGATTCTCGTCCATTTTTCTTGCAAAGGCCTCGGCTTCTGGATTGAGTTCAATAACCGCCTTCAGATATGGATTCATGGCTGATATCCTGGCAGTGTAACACCGGACCAAGTCAAGAGCAGTCACATGCCGAGTAGCCATTGCCTTCTGAAGATCCATGATTGTCACTTCTCGGAGGTCAACGGTATTACAGAAGGCCAGTTCTTGATCCGCCTTGTTTAGTTTGTAGTTCATGGCAAGGGTGCTCTCGGCCATTTTGGTGAGTGGGATACTTCCAGCGGAGCCCAACTTGGAGCCTGTAATAGTTTTAACTTTAATTAGCCGATTCCTATCATACTTCACTTTGTAGCGAAAAGGCTGCTGTCCGAGAGATTGCGTAACAAAGAGATAAAGCAGAGTTACGAGAAGACGCCGACCGCGGAACATTTCTTATTGAGCACAAAAATTCATGCAACTTTTTTTTATCAAGAAAAATTATTAAATTGAATAAATCCTGGTTTCCTTACTCATATTTATAACAAAAAGTAGAGAGAGGTGAGTGAAATCTAATTGAAGCTCGAGACGCATTTTCCAAGATTCAATTGTAATGTTAAAATTAAGAGTCTGGAAATGATTATGCTCTCACTTTCACTCCAAATTCACCTGGACAGGTGTGGGGGAAGTGATTGACTGGAAAAATGAGAAAGTTGAGGATTTTACTCCACTTCTGCTTTTAAAATGTTTTTCCTTGGTTTGAATAATTTGAGGTGTAGTTAATATCTCATTAGTAATCTCACCTAGTTTGCATTTTTCTTGGAACGCGTGGAGGTAAATTACACCAGGGTAAATCCAAAAAATCCTTTATTTATACAAGCTTATTTTCACTGGTAGGGACACTGGCTCCCTTTGTCTCCCTTTACATCCTTTCCATTTGAATTTTTCCAGTTGCTGAGTTGGTGTTCTGGCGCACTTCACAACTGGTAACCGGGGAACTTAGGGGAAGAAAAGGAAAAGTCAAAAAGCATGTAGATGGTTCCAGTAACTCCTTCGAATAGGGAGAGTGGCCTGTCAGGAGGCTGTTCCGCTTTTTTACCATAGTCAGAACACCATTTCCCGAATGCAAGAGCCCTCTGCAAGTACACTGGATCCTAGGACGGAACAACTCGGTTATTTGGGGCTCGAATTCGCTGAGTTTGATTCTTACTTTTGTATGCTGATAAAGAGCCATGAATGCATAAGCATTTCCAGCTACTCCGTGGCAGAGACTATATCCTTTGCGAAGAATACCTCGGCTCCAAATCACCTCATTCGAGCGAACCGCTGCCTCCAAATACTTGGTATCCTCGAAAACCTGGAAATTAGAAATATAAGTCATGGCGATTTTGCTAAATATTAGCTATCGGCTTGAACTAACCTCGTGTGCTTTAAGCAAAGTGTAGACTGCTCCAGGGGCACCGTGACAGAACTGAACAAGACGGTCTGTCGTGGAGCCCAAAGAGGATGGCGTATTTCCTGATGGGAAGTTGAGTGAGAGAATCGAATCCAACGTTTTCTGAACCAATGACAGCTCTTCACTTGACAAAAGTTTGGTAGGATTTGTTTGGCTTGTTCTGGACATGTGCTCAGCCTGAAACAATCCAGCGCAAAGTTATATGAGCATCGTTTTTTTTTTGTGGGGGCAGAAGGTGCAGTGACTCAACTGCAAGGATGACGTAGATTATGCCAAGAATCCCATGAGCTGCTCCGATGTAGCATTTTTCGTGCCATTCATAATACAGCGTTTCTTGGCCTCTTTTAGTTCCCTTCGAGATCAACGCATTCACGACCTTGATTAAACAAAGCTATTAATAGTATCGACAAGCATTAGCCACTATCAAAATAAATTACCTTTGCTGTGAATGTAGATGATATAAGTTCAGGGATGTGAGAATTGACCAGCAGAAGAGAATAGAGATACCCTGCACGTCCGTACAGAATCTCACTTGCCATGTTTGGGTCAGGATCCTCTAAGACATACGACCCGAGAGACAGCAACCTATAAAAATGAGCAATGAACATTAGTTGGTTTGAAGAATTAGCTTTGCGTCTACCGTCTCACCGCTCCAGAAACTTTTTTTTGAGACTTTCATTTTGAACCATATGTCCAAGGATGACACCTAATGCGAGATATCCTGACTCTCCAGTCAGAAATGAGATTCGCCTTCCTCGTCCACTCTTCTTCGCCTGTTGGGGTTCTGCTACCTGGACTAGCTCAAGAGCTTTCTAGAAAGGGGAGTCACAGAAAAGTTCTTGAGAGCCCGACTTGATTAAGAAAGCGGAAACTCAGATACCTGGATGTAATTTTTTCCAGTTTCTGGTGAAATGTCGTGTAAGCGGAAGTAGAGAAGAGCAACTCCCATAATCCCAGTGTACACAGAACCATCGGCCGAGAGTCCATCAGCCCAATTCCCAGCTTCAAGCTTGTGCTCCAGGTCCTGGAGTAGGACAGCGGCAAGTTGCTGCAGCTCGTCCTTAACCTTTCCAACGTCACCAATCTAAATTCAAAGCAGGGTTGAGGATCAAAATGAATACATGTCATCCGTACCAAAAAAAAACGAACTGAATAAACTTACTGATGTTTCCTTCCCCATCCAGGGGTTTTCGTGGTAATATCGTGACATGGTTAGCAAACCGACAATCCAAAGTACAAGAAGTGTTATTATAGGGCAGTGGACTTGCGATTCGAAACGAAAATCGATTGATTCGCGTCAACTGATCGAGAAAAATTGACAGCTTGGGACAATTTTTTCCCCAATTTTTTCTCCAGCTGGGTTTTGTTTACCTTTTTTTTTGATTGCCTCCAGGGAAAATCTCACCTCGTCAAAAAAATTCTTGACGCCAACCAAAATTAAAAAACAAAGAGAACGAGCGAAAAATGTTTAATGAAGAATAAAGTTCTCAATTAATTTAGAAAAAAATTTTGAACTTCAAACTTTTACTCATGCTTAGTTATAATTCGCAGAGGAATATAGCCGTAAAGTGGAAAACTAACGTTCAGGACATTTGTTCCTCGGAATACTTGGCCATCCACTCGGGTGAAGCCGCTGAAATTTTCTCAATCACTTGGTTCACATCGTAGCACAGAGACTGAATTTGTTTGTCCCAGTACGGAAGGCAGTCTCTTGCTTCAAAGTAAACAATGGACTCGATTTGGTCAATGTGCCCTGACATTCGTCCTTCAGTCACCATCTGGGACGCAATTTTCTCAGCCTTTTCCTGTGAGATTTCTAGAAGCGCTCCAAGCTCAGAGAAGAAAATGTTATTGTACAGTTTACTTGCTGCGAGTAAATTATGTTCCACTACTGCTCGCTCCAAGATAGTTGATCCTGTAAAAAGTTTATCCAAGGATTAAAGCCTTGGACAAAAGTGATTGGTGACGAAAGTCCGTACCATCAGCAGTTGTTGCTTTTTGATGAGGGAATAGTAGACTCTCAAATTCCTGTAACTCTGATTTCCGAATGATTCGTTCTAGGTACATCTTTTCCAGAATTCCAAAAGCAGGTAGACCCTGGCACCGCTCATCCTTGAAGAGCGTTCCCAAAATCCGACTTCGTTGTTGACCAGCCGGAGCCAATGTAGTGCAGATCATGGCTTTTTTCAAGGCATTGATCCGCTCCTCTTCACTGATAATGGATCGATAGGAGAGCTCATTGTACCGCTGGGCCGCTTCAATGAATTTCCGGCGAAAGTCTAGAACACGGGCGTAGCAAACCTTGTAGTGAATCTGGAGCTCTTCATTCTTTGATTCATTCTAAAACGAATAAGAGAATTAAATCTCTGTTTAGAGCATGGTCGTATTTGCTCACCTACCTGAAGAAGTGAGGCACGGTTTATGTAAGCTTCAGCCTGAACAGCGTCCTCATCTTCCAAATAGAGCCTGGCAATTCTCAAGTAAACGTCTAACTTGTAATCCACCGAATACTGCCTGTAAATAAAACATGGACAAAATGATGCTCTGAAACATTTGCAGTTTTAATTTAAATAAGAGTTTATATTTTACTTTTGACCAGTCTCCAAAGGAATTCCAGTGAGAACCTGTGCCGCCTCACGCCACTGCTCTTGATTCTCATAAATCTTTGACAAGTGCTGGCGAATGACGGCCACTTGCTCTTCAAATGAGATCACGCGAGGCTGGACCTTTTCCAGTGTGTAGTGTGACACATCCTGAGATATCGGGTCCGGTAGTGTAGAGAGTATTGTTGCAATATCCGTGAAAATTAATCGTGAGACTACCAAAGATACATTCTCGTTTACCACTAGAGAGGTAAAACAATCAACAGAGAATTAACCAGTGATTATTAGAAGTTAAATATAGAAAGTAGGAGTCTCGGATACTTACTCTGGTCAACAACAGTTTTGAGGCTCATTGCAACATGATCGTTTCTCACATCCTTTGCAATAATATCAAGAATGACCCGGTACCGGTCTGCCTGGTCCTTATGAGATCCAGACGTGTTTCCAGCAATACTAAGTAACTGAGCCTTGACTTGTTCATAGTCCGCCTCTGCCATGATTACCAGTTTCCGGTGTAACTGAAAAGAAATAGCACAATTATTTGATGATGTAGTGGTGAGAAGCAACCCGGCTTCTGCAGCAGCAGCATAAAGATACTTGTAATTACCCTTCCTTCCTCTCAGCTGTTTCTTTGATGGTCTAGAACTGATTTGGAAAATTCGAGGAATACAGCACCCAATTACTTGAGATTATCTTCTTCTATCCGTATTCAACGTCCCTATAAAAGCAGATGAATTCACGATGATCAATTTGTTAGAAAAGAATCTGCAGTTTACCGATACCGATTGCCACACGTAATCATCCAGACCTGGAGATTTTTCACCCTTTTTTTCTTGAGACGAAGCGAGGAGGGAGGGGAGACAAAATTCTCATCAGTCTTCAGGAATGCGATGATAAACAAGAACATCGACTTTTTTCTTTCTTTTCTTTTGAGTGAAGATGAAGAATGAAGATGAACAACAATAGAAAAAGTGAATGTATTGCATTCCAACACTTCTTTCCGTTCAGGTGTGCAAGCATTTAATTGGAATCCCAGGTGACTGGAATTTACAAGTATTATCAGCTTTACCTCGACCCGACCGACTTTAATCGAGGAGTTAAGAAAAGAAACGGTAAGGAACGGAAAATGTGTTATTGTTATTCATAGTAATATTTATATGCATGTTCAGAGGGAAAGGTCAAAGTTCAATGCATCTCATTTCGAGCTCAGGTTTCTGGATATGAGAAGGGATACACTGGATTGCCTGGATCATAACTGCTCTGTACTATATTTTCGGGCCCTATTTTACATTTATTTTCGTCTTCGACGGAAGTCCTAATTTATAACTTGGTATTCCGGTAGCATTTCTATTACGAAAGCAGGTTCGCACATCTGTCTATCATCGCTATCTGTACTTTATTGTAATAGACAGTCGGTGCGTAGGTTTAGACGGTAGGTATAGTTGTTGTTTTTACCATTATGATCGTTTGAGCAGTGAGTCATGTCATGCGAATCTCGGAGGAATATTTCCCAGAATGTTTGGATAAAAGTAGGCAATGCTTTCCTTTTCAGTGTTAGGTAGGCTGAAATGCAGGAATAAATTAGAACGGAAACCATATACTAGTGCCATTAGCACTCTCAGAGGCCTTGATTTCCACACGCAGTTATTTGGATAGTAACAAAGTTTCTTTCTTTAGATTTCCTGCAATTTGCAATCTATTGGGACCCGATCCGTTGAGTGACTTTTGTTCTCACTTTCGCTGACGCCCTCCTGGATTTGTAAACTGTAAGTACCAGCGTCCAAACAGTCTTTTCTTTACTCAATCGGAAATGAGTCAGTTGCATTGCCCTACTTTACTTTTAGGCAGATTCCACGAAATTCGTCTCTCTCCAAGGGTGATACGTGATAGCGAAGGATTACTTCACTCTTTGGATCCTTTAATCCGTTTCGTCTTTGTCAAAAAGAAGATTCAAGGTAGAAAAGTCCCTACTGAAAGTACAGCAAATTAAGTGTTTGGATCAGAGATGATGCTAGTGAAACCACACTATTCTCCCCGAAATCGAGCTTAAACTGAAGAGACAATGGAACATTAATTTCAGCCCGTTGAAGTCATGAACCTTACACACTACCCTTATGAGTTTTAAACAAGGATGAATCAAACTGCCAGTATACATCACGTANAATCGAGCTTAAACTGAAGAGACAATGGAACATTAATTTCAGCCCGTTGAAGTCATGAACCTTACACACTACCCTTATGAGTTTTAAACAAGGATGAATCAAACTGCCAGTATACATCACGTAAGAATGGTATAAAAAAGTTGTTATATTTGTCTGAAATAAGGAAGATTGTTGTCATTGATTTTACACAGTGGATGGATCATCTCTCAGATTCCGGTTCCTTCAGTTTAGGAAAGACGAGTCTTCCTGGCCCACCTCCAGAAATAGTTCCTCCTCCACGCCCAAAAAAAGCTGAAGTCAAATTAAGTTCTATGCCATGGTTCCATGGGAAGATCTCGAGAGACAGAGCTGAGGATTTACTGAAACCAAGAGAAGATGGACTGTTCTTAGTTCGTGAATCCACCAATTTTCCTGGTGACTACACACTTTGCGTCTGTTTTCAAGGGCGAGTGGAGCACTACCGAGTCATTTACAAAGACAATCATCTTACCATTGATGAGGAGGAGTTTTTTGAAAATTTGTCGCATCTCGTGGACGTAAGCCCATTGGTGTATTCCTGCTTCGTAATTCTATTAAAAACTTATATTTTGTCCACCTAGCATTACGAGAAAGATGCCGACGGACTGTGTACAAGACTTCAGAAATGTTTACCAAAGCAAGGGACGCAGGAGTACTGTGTCGATGCCAAAGCATTTATTGACGCCGGATGGGTAATCTCTCACAAAGATATTGAAGTGAGTTTTCCACGAATTAATCATTATTAATACTGTGAACCAGAGTTCAAAATTAATCAAATTGCACATTCCTCTGTTTTCTCCTCAGCTTCAAGACTCATTGGGCAAAGGTGAGTTCGGAGAAGTTCGATTGGGTCTTCTCAGGGGTGAAAAAGTGGCAGTCAAAGTATTAAAAGACTCGTCTAAAGCAGCTCAAAAGTTCTTAGCCGAAGCGTCCCTCATGACGTAAGCCATCACGAAAAAAGAAATTCTCCTTAGCACCGGTGTCATTTTTGAATTTATTTTAACTCTCAGGTCTTTGCGTCATGATAATTTAGTTAAACTTCTTGGCGTTGTAATAGAGGGTCAAAATATTTATCTCGTCACAGAGTACATGTCAAAAGGCTCGTTGCTGGACTACCTGCGGTCACGTGGACGCCTACATGTAACAAAAACAGACCAAATTAACTTTGCATAGTGAGTGAGAAGCACATCTGAACAAGTATAAAAATAAGTACAACTTTACTGTATTTTTTGTTGCAGTGATACCTGTGCTGGTATGGAGTACTTAGAACGTAGGCGAGTGGTTCATCGTGACCTGGCTGCAAGAAATGTACTAATTTCCGAAGACGGCGTAGCCAAAGTAGCCGATTTCGGACTGGCCTGGAGGGAGGAGGCCGTGAGTGCTGAGGCTGCGGCCTCAGGAAAACTTCCAATCAAATGGACAGCACCGGAAGCTCTGAAGAAAAACGTAAGTATGCATAATGTGAATGAATTATTCATTCTTCTGATCAGCATTGTTTAAGTTTTCTAATTTTTCCTCAGAAATTCTCTAACAAATCAGACATGTGGAGTTTTGGTATCTTACTCTGGGAAATCTACTCATTTGGTCGAGTCCCGTATCCTAGAGTGGTTAGTCAAAATCAAAATTACTGCAGTTTTAATCCATCGCTGCAATATTTCAGAGTTTGTTCGTTTATTTTTATGTTTTCTTTAGCCACTCAACGATGTCTTACGGAAAGTTGAGCACGGTTACGTAATGGAAGCACCTGAGGGATGTAAGTGCTAAATTCCGTTTCGAAAAAGGCATTTTTACGAAAAAAAAAGTTTTGTCTTTCTTATCAGGTCCACCTCTAATTTACGATTTAATGAAAACATCCTGGAGATTGGATCCGGATGAACGTTCTTCCTTCAGCGAAGCAAAAATAGTGCTAGGAAGACTACGCTTCACATTCTCTGCTCAAACTACTTAGAAACCGGGTGACACTAACGACATTTTTAGCTCAGCTGTTCAAAACTCAAAACTGTAGTACTTAATTATTTATAACGGAACCGACTTCAGAACCGAGCCATTTCTCAGTAGACTTAATCCAAAGTTGTTTTTGTTTGATGATAATGAGGAGCCTATTAGACTTAGTCTATTGCTCTGTAGCTTTACACTATCCTTTGCCTCGAAAGTCTTCGGAGGTGGGAGGGGTAGAATGAGGGGTAGGACATTTTTGGAATATTGCTACAACTAAACCCAGATACGTAGTGACAGGCAATATAAATGGTGTGTTTATTTCCCCCTCATCAAGCTTTCAGCGCCCCGAAGACTTTCGAGGCAATCGGTACAGAAATGACAGCCTTATCAGCCAGCACATACATGACAATTTTTAGACTAAAATTATTCGACCTCGTCTGCTCACCATTAAGGGGTATGGAGATTGAGGAGTAAAACATATACGATGCAGAAATTATTCTTCCCCAGAAATTAGTACAAATTGTAAAAGGAAAGAAGAAATTGTATAATTATGGTGCTAATCTCTCGTTTAGAAAATAATAATGTTCTGGGTGGTTTTGGTCGAGTAGAGTTTGAAAGTGTGAAAATCGAATTATATCATAGCCGAAATCAAAAAAACAATTTTCTGGCCATACGATATACAATATTGTAGCTAAGATTGATTTCATGTTAATTTTGTTGACTCTTTTACTTCCACTCGTCGTTTTCTGTTTATTATGAAAGAAGTTCTTAGACTTTATAGTAATCGTAATTACAATAAACTATTCAATTTCCTCTTACTAAAGTGTCGCTGGATATTTTTAAGTATGTGGGGTAGCCTGAACAGGCCTACCACTTTTTATTGCTGCCTGCCTGTAGTCATTCCTGTGGCGGTGGAAGAGGAGCCTCTCTTCAATTCGATCCACAGCAGCCGTTGTCAGAACCAGTGTCTCGTGCTTCAGCATTGAGTAGACGTTGAGCCCATAAACCGGCATGAGATTGAAGTGGCGGATCGAGTCAGTTGCCATTGTGATATTTTTTGGCATGATGTCAGTACTTGAATTCAAATCAGTCGTTCAGAATGCAAATGAGAAATTCAAACAAAATATCAATACTTACTCGTCCACAAAGAGTACAGAGGCACCCCAACTTCTCTCCTCTGCCAAATCCTGTATGTAATGCGGATCATCTGTGGGAATTTCGAGTGAGTCAACGATTCGAATATCATCCTGTGCTAGCTTCGCTGAAAGCGTTATGCACAGGCCCTTTATTCTCATGTTGAAGGGAAGCATGTAGAAGTAAGTCCTTGGTCCACGTGGTCCATGGGCTTTACCTCCTTTGTAAAAAAGGGGACTTCGGATTGAGCCGTGCCGTGCCCGTCCAGTACCTTTCTGAGGCCAAGGTTTTCTCCCACCACCTGAACACTCAGCTCTCGTCTTGATGGATTTCCAGTTCTGAAACAGGATTAACCATAGAAAATGAAGGCTTGTATCCCAACTAGTAGGGTCGTTCGGAGGAAGTTGACACGCACAAAACAGACACAAAACTTTCCAGTTGTTTTTTTCTCGTCCGTCCGTCAACTTCCTCCGAACGACCCAATAGTAGCAAAAGAAGTAACTTACGATATACTGGTACTTTAACTGCCACACGACATTTTGATGAACAATGTCTAGTCGAGGGAACTGGCCAAATATGTCTGGATGAAGATCCACGATCCCAAGTTTCTCTTCTTTGATTGTGTCTAAGTTGTCTACCCACGCCTGGCGTGGTATGCGATGAGGAGGATTAAAATCAAGGGTCCGGCCGGTAATAATTGGTAGTGGGCCTCGCTCTGAAAACCGAAGAATATTTTGCCAACATTACAATCACGTGTTAGAAACTAACCGGCTTCCATTTGCAAGTGACATACCTATTCGGACGGGGGCACTTGTTTCAGCGACAGCAGATTCTGGAGCGGGAGGCGGGGAAGTTAGGCGGAGATTCAGGCGGTATATCGCAGAAGTAGCGATACCAGCCTGAAATTCTACTGGATGACCCAATACGAATGCCCTCTTCACCGATGAAAAAATTCCTAAGCATGATCTGGACATTGAGATGCTACTCATAGCAGCGTTTATTGGAAAATGACTCCGCGTCCCTACTGGCTACTGACGAGAGTTAGTTCAACCTAGAGTTTTTTACATGAACAGCTAATGTTAACAACAAATAATTAAGACTGATTAAAAAAACTGATTTGATTTACTTTTTTTACAGATTTTTTTGGATTTTTGGATTTTGGACCTTTTCTTGGTTTGGTTGATTTTTTTTACTGCCGATCGGGATTCCCGCGTTGCTGGGCTGGGCCTAGTGCGTGATTCAAGCGTCAGTGTGAGGGCAGTCGGTTACGCATTACTAGTTTTTCAATGCTCCTTCGGGTACATCATAGAATAATTCGTTTTCTCTATAAAATCACAAAAGCGATACTTTAGAAAACCCACATTTTTTTAGAATTTTTTTTTGTCACCGCTATCGCTTACACCAAATTTGATCCAAGCTAATTCTTTGTAATTAGCAAGATGCAGCTAGAGAGAAATTCACTCAAGAATATGAATCCTAAACTTTCGGTTTTTTGGCTGAAAGGTTTTCTTAAGCATCCCTTTAAAATTACAGAATTTTTCAGCTAATCCTGCTTAAACTCCAGAGGGTGTGGTCCTCACCGTGAATCCCGTATCTTTTACCATTGAGATCAGGAAATCGCTGAATTGACTCTTTTCACCCCCTGGGGTTGTTGAGATTGGCTGAAAAATTCTGAAATAAAGGGATGCTTAGGGACACATAAGGATGACGCTTGCCAGATTTCACGCGAATCGGCCCATCTCAGGGGAAACTGGGACCTGGAACGTCTCCTAAAAGCCTGATTTCTCCGTGCACTTACACTTTAGGTGCTAAATGGATGGATCGACCTCGTCCTCTCGACTATGATGGGAAATGGGAATGCACCCAAACTTCGATGCAGCTCAGCAGGGGCAACTTACTGCTAGACGAACTATATTATAGTTGTTGTCTATTCAGTGTTGGACTGTTGAAATCGGGGGTGGTTTTATCCTGGTTTAAACCATGGTTTTAACCAGGTCCAAACCAGGTTTAGTTCGGGGGTGGATTAAATAATATAGTGGCTAAAACTAAAAATTATTTATTATTATTATTTTTTTTTTTTGGGTTTGGTGTGGGGCTATTGCTTTCGCCTCTCCCCCCCCCCCGCCT
>JABASM010000914.1:0-17756 GCA_019776545.1 Brachystomella parvula | reverse complement strand
TTTCTCTGGATACGCCGTACCTGATGTAATTCTTTGAATTAGAGAAAACAATGGGTAATTTCTCATGCGGTGATTTGCTACTACTATGGGACTAATTGAAGGATATGGGTGGAAATTGTTTAGATTAGGCTTCTCCTTGTCATGTATTTACTCGAACTGCCACAATGCACCAGTACCACACCCCTACATAATTCTAGGTTTGAATTTCCTTTGAATGAATATGAGTGAGAGAGTAATTGCTGAGGCTTCTTCGTAATGATTCTGATGGGATGACCCTTCTCCTTGCCCTTTTTGATTAGTGATGTAACCTCTGATTTCGCAGATTACGCCATACACCTGAAGGAAAAAATGCGTAGCCGTGTGGTGCTAATAAAGTCTTTTCTCTCACGTTAAGATTTATTAGTCAGAACGTGTGAATTTGAGTTTTGTAGATTTTTATCGGGAGTGAGTGGTGGGGCCGCTCGGTTTCATTCAGGGTTCAGGGCTTTTGTCACAAAAGTAAAAGGAGGATTTATGGATCTTGATTAGGAGAGACGTGGGTCATGCCTGCATATGTGGAAACGTCAGATTAAAATCTTTTGAAAGATACTCTTTCTTTACAATGGCAGACAAAGTTGGCTCTGGTCTCCCCGGGTGGGACTCTCAGTTCCAGTCAAATCTCAAGTATAGTTGGACAATTGGGACGAAAGAGAAATAAATTGAATGTTCTTACCCTTAAGGCTTATTTTCTCATAAGCTTCTGTCAATTTAAAAAAATCCAAGCTATACCGTGGAGCGGGCAGAAAAGGAACAGGTGAAGCGAGAAAAGCGGATGCACCAGAACAAGTCTGGCACAGGCGCAACTAGCAGCTTTCCTCAAAAAGACGCAGCTGCTGGCGCAAATAACGACTTTTCTCAGGAAAAAGGCGCTAGCGCGATTCGCAATTCCGGAAATCTCGGAGTTGAAGAGGAATCCCCGTTGTGCAAGTCGCTTGTAACGCCAGCTGCAAGTTGCGCATGCGAAAACTGCATCCATGTACCTATCCACCTTCTGCGTAGGTCTCCCTGGGTGGGATTTGATTGGCTCGACCCCTACGCCGTTTCGAAAGATGCTAGGCAAGGCACGTGCTAAGTCCCACACGGTGTCTTCTTTTTACATCCCCGGGTCCAAATATGGAACCACATTGTTCTGGAGCAATCAATGGGTTCTTTGCAAAACTTTTTTTTTGGTTCCAGTCCCAAGTGTTTTCGTATAGGCGGTGTGTATCCCACCTAATTTCAGTGGGATGTATAATTACACTACGTGGTCCACGAGAAACGAAACGCCAAAATGTCTCATAAGTAGATTCCCTAGAGTTAAAAACCCCTGGGCTCCCTACGTTTCATAAAAGACAAAAACGTTAGTTACTGCTCCGTACGATAACAGATTGAACTGTACGGTAGCAGGTCAGGAGAGGGGAATTGCTCTACGTGTTGGACTAAGTTAGGGGACGAGATATTTAATATTGGTACGAGATACATTAATTGAAGTTTTTGCAGGTAGTCTCGCTCCCTTTCTCCGACTCATCTGGGAAGCTCTATTTTGGCTCATTCGGCGATTCGTTTTTCGTGGACCACGTAGTGAATTATCACGATGCATCGNCCCTTTCTCCGACTCATCTGGGAAGCTCTATTTTGGCTCATTCGGCGATTCGTTTTTCGTGGACCACGTAGTGATAATGGAATCCGGCTTAAAATAATAACTAGAATACAGCAATCTAATTTCGGTTTGGGGTTGGCTTTCCAATAATACGCAAAGTGACCATGGAATTTCAGTGAAACTTAAAGATGAGAACAGAAAACTGACCTTACTGACCTAGCAAGGCCGCTGGGAACTCACTGTTTCAATAATTTATTTCTAGCATAAATGGCGGCAGTAGGGCAACTCAAGTTCGCTTTGCAGTTCTGTTTGCAGTGTTGCTGTTTTACAATTTTCTCAAAGAGATTTAGAAAACCCAAGTTTTCGACTTTTATTGTCTTTTAGTAACGTTTTGCAAGAACTCCAAGCCAAAAGGAAAGGGCGTGTAAAATGCATGCAGTATATTTAGAACTGCAAAATTCGAATTTCAGTTTCGAAAAAGCAAGTTCGAGTTACTCTGAATTCCGTTCTGGGCAAAAAAAAAACAATTAAGGTCAAGTAAAGCCTGTTAGTGTTTACACAGTGCATCTTAATAAATGAAGAAATGTGCATTTTGGAAAGCCATGTTGCCTTGTTGCATGGCAAAGTCTGGGAAAAGAAAATGCCGAACTGCGCTCAGTTGGATGCATACGAACACTTGCTCACTCTATCCTGTGCACTCCATGTTTCCGTAGTGTGTGGAAGACAGCGTGTTCAGAGCCGCTAGTATCAGGTAAGCGCTGCTCTCCTTTCTGCAAATCTTGGATTACACACAACAGGATCAGCGATGGTAAGTTCTTAATTAATCGTAAATCAGATTATTCTAGTAGAGCAGCATTACATACTTTTCATGCCGAATATGGGCGAGGAGCCGACGTGCGAGAACGAGGACATACTTGATAACTTGGCAATTTGAGGGTGCCCGATTGGGTTCCAGCCGGCATGCTGCTATGCGGTCCCTAATTTTTTGTAATTTCTATTCCAGGGTTTCGTGAAGGTTGTTAAGAACAAGGCTTACTTCAAGAGGTTCCAGGTCAAGTTCAAGAGGCGTCGTGAAGGACGTACAGACTACTACGCTCGACGGCGGTTGATTGTTCAGGATAAGAACAAATACAACACGCCAAAGTACCGTATGATTGTTAGAATTTCTAACAAAGATGTAACATGTCAGGTGAGTGAGAACACTGTAGATTTATAATGGCTACTGGCCGGATTTAGGATTTAAATTGGATTTATACTTGCAGATTGCGTATGCAAGACTGGAAGGGGACGTGGTCGTCTGCGCTGCTTACAGTCATGAGTTGCCCCGATACGGAGTCAAAGTTGGTTTGACAAATTATTCTGCTGCATACTGCACGGGATTATTATTGGCTCGACGAGTAAGGTTTTAAATAACTTAGCCATTTAGCTTAGCTTCATACACGGGTAGCTTTAAATTGGTACCTTTGATTCTTTAGCTCCTAAAGAAGCTCGGACTAGACTCCATTTATGAGGGGCAGACTGACGTCAATGGAGAGTACTACTGTGTTGAGTGTGTTGATGGCAAGCCAAGAGCCTTCCGTGCCGTCCTTGATGTTGGTTTATACCGTACTAATACCGGAGCCAGAGTTTTTGGTGCACTTAAGGGTGCCGTTGATGGTGGACTCGATATTCCCCACAGGTGAAAACTTAAATGATTTAAGCCAAAATCAAAATTAACGGTTTTTTTCAACGCCTCTGCTCTAATTTAATTCCAGTGAGAAACGATTTCCAGGGTGGGACACGGAAGGCAAAGAGCTCAATGCCGAAGTCCACCGGAAGCACATCATGGGACTCCACGTATCCGAGTACATGAAGAACCTCTTGGATGAAGATGAGAATGCCTACAAACGTCAGTTCTCCCGTTTCATCAATGAAGGCATTGGTTCTGATGGCGTAAGACAACTAGCACACAGATAAAAATGTATTCTTTCAAATACTTATTCCTTGTTCTTGCCTTGTGTATTTTAGATCGAGGGAATCTATAAAGCTGCTCACGCTAATATCCGAGCTAATCCTGATCCGTTGAAGAGCACGAAGGACACCAGCAAAATCACCAAGAAGCGGTGGAACCTCAAGAAACTCCCTGGTATTGTTCGCCGACACCACGTTCAACAGAAGAAGGCTATATTCCTTAAAAACCTCAGCGCTGAAGCCGAAGCCTCAGCGTAAAATACACTTATCTTTATTTGTGTTTGAGATTTTTAAATAATAAACCTGGGATATCAGCTTACAACTTCCCTGTGTACTATTTAAAAGTAAGTGGCGTAACACCTGAAAACAAGCAACGAGGCCACGTGTCGGGTGAAGCCACGGGGACGTGAGTCTTGGGGAGGAGGTCGACAGAGGGTCAGCAAGCACTTTCAGCATTTCCTTAGCCATTTTGTCTTACATTTATTGTTCATTTGGGTCAGCGCAGCGGTAGAGGTCTGGACTTCGCTCCAAATTAATTACCGAAAGCCTGGAAAGCCAGTTATGGAAATCATGGCAAAGTGAAAATGGGCCAGCGGCTCGTGCACTTTCTTAAAAAAAATCAAAACTTGTGTAATTCTGGGTACAGTTTTTTCAGTTTTCGGCTTAAAAATCGTTAGAAACTAATTAAAAAAAAGATAATTGCATTGACCGGGAATCGAACCCGGGTCGCCCGCGTGGCAGGCGAGCATTCTACCACTGAACCATCAATGCTTCAGTTGGAATCAGATGGGAAACTGAAAATGCTTATTTTGATTTCATTTAATTTTAACATTAATACCCATTCAACCTAACCGTTGCAATTGAGATTCGAGACAACAATTGCCTCACATCTGGTCTGGGTCTTTGTCAGATGCTCCTTTAATTTTTGTTTGACGCCTTACGTTGCGTTAATAATTTTAGAAAGCAATTTACAGTTCAGAAATAAATTTTTTTTAATAAATTCTTTATAACTCTCACTTTTCTGAGTTTTCCTAGCTTACATTATGTCCCATTTCTTCGGTCAAAATAACAAGTGGCCGAAGATGAGTACGGTTTAGAGATATACCATACCATTTATATCTTCCTTACAACAATTTAGTCGCATTCCTGCCCTCTTCCTCAACCTCGAGCCTGGTCAGTACATTTAGAATTTGAAATAGAACAAAAAATACATTATAATATATGCTAATTGAATAAAATTTCGCTGCAGCTTTGCAAGATTAATAGTAGTTACAAGAAAACAAATAAGAGGAAGGACAAAGTCCCTGCTCCAGAGAATAATTCATCACATAAGTTAAACTTGGTTATCGTCCCTAACTCTAGTAAAGGTAATTATAGAAGAATATTATAAAGCCGTTACTTTTCAAAGGCAAGTCGGATTCTTAAAGACTGTTACAAGCTGAGTGTTTAGGAGCACACATGACGCTGAGCGTGCACGACGGATTCATCGCAGCGTTGAGGGTGGAACTCCACCACTTCCAAAATTAAATGAAGTTGGGACAGCTTGCTGAGCAAATTCGTATCCTAATAAACAAGTAAAGGATTAGGAAGGTTTCATGAGAAAATTAAGAATATTAACGATCCAAGCAGTGACTCACCTCCGCGTTCTTGGATAGCCTTGCTCTCAGCTGCAGCCTTACGCTGATCTGCCAATGTGAAGATCTCCTGAATAGATTTTCTCTGGTCCTCGTTCAAAACATTTGTAATCGTTCCATAAAAATTGGGGTCCTGAATTTGTAAATCTGCAATGAGAGAAATAGTGAAAATTCTGAGATGAGTTAAGAATTTTAGCAAAAAACGCACTGAGCATGACATCCTTGAAAATTATGTACTCGTCAACGACGGAGTCCTCTTTGTCAATGGGGGTAAGAAATCCTTCCAAGCCTGTCTCGTCATACGAATATTCACTCTCAGTGTCATCCGTATCCTCGTCTTCGTCGTCCTGAAAATAAAGAAAGTGACTGTCTGCTACCTCTGCTAAAATTGAAATTTACATAAGCTAGAGCTTTCTTACATCAACAATGCTAGCTGAAATAGGGAAAGGGGACTTTGAGGTAATCACCCTCTTTTCTAACTGCTCCAAATATTGAGCACTGTCCTCATCGATTTCGTCTTCATCCGTGTCCAAAACGTCAACTGTACAAATATAAACAATAGGAAATTAGCTACGGAAAATCGACAGACATTTACTGCTCAAAATACCCTCGAGCGCACGGCAGTCACTATCTTCATCTTCCTCATCTTCCTCGTCCTCACTGTCCGCATTTTCAAGCGCCTTTGCTGCAATGAAAGAAAAGTTGCACACATTGTGGTAAGACGAAGAGAGATTTTAAAAGCGCTTCTAGGTTACCTGCATAAGCGCGCTTAAGTCCATCAAAAAGTAGAATTATTGAAGGCAAAAGTTCTTTGGAACACTCTTCAAGAGCAGATGGTCGAGATTGACTCTGGACAAGTAAAAGAACTTAGTACAGAGAACAAACAATTTTGACCGAACCAGCTTACCTGCAGAAGTGTGCATAAACCCAGGACACAAATCTTCCTGTCATGCAGACCAAGAAAACAGTCAGTGTCTGCCAGTAACTGCTTCACGAAAGCATCCATATTGGAAATAACGCTAGACGTGAGGCGGAAATCAACGTAGAGTGCAGCAACCACCACCTGGAACGAATAATTTTAATTCATCCACCAATTGACATGGAGCCTTAAACCGGTTAATGCAAAAAACGCACCTGAAGACACATTGTCCGCAGTTCTGAAGTATTTATTGGACGCGCTAACCTCTCGAGGATAAGCTGAAGAAGACCAGGCAGACAAGGAACAATCCGCTCTCGACATTGGAGAATTAATATTTCGATCAGCTTGGCTGCATGACACTCCAGCTCTTCGCCAGGGTTCGAGTCAAGCAACACCTGTTTGGAAATAAAGAAAACACACGCATTTAAAAAAAAAAAAATTCTAGTATTTTCTTGAACACACCTGCTTGATGATGTTGCATATAGCTAAAAGTCTATTTGGGTCTGATAGAAACGCATTCGTATCAACAGTGATGTAATTGTGAAGACAAGGCATCATCTCCACAAAATATTCAATACCGTCTCGTTCAACCACTCTGAAAAAACAAAAGGCGATGATTAAATTATTTTTCCTTTTAATTTTGAGCTCAGACTTAAAATTCCAGGCTCACCTATATGTCCCTTCAAAGACGGACCACATTGAAGGTGAGATTTGTTTCTCAATGAGAGAGGAAATAATTGAGAAGGCCTCTTCATAAAATTCCATTACAGATTTATCGAGAATGAAGGTGACTACTTGGAGAAGGATAGGCTCAAGAGCATGGACCGCTTCAGGTTGATCTTCCATTACCACGAGGATCGTTTCCAATGTATTGAGCAATCCCATTGCCACAACAGTCTTCTCACCTAAACCATTTGGAGCACAGAATAGACAAAAAAGTTCAGGAGTTCACAGTGCCTTAATTTCGACCCTTACCATCCAAATCGCTGGATCCGTCCATAATTTGCTGAAAAGTAAGCGTCAAGTGCATTGCGATTTCTTGAGCAATCGGAGCAACATCAGAGACGAAGTCACAGACAATTTTTTGGAGGACGTTCGTGAGCTCATCATTCTCAGTAGCCCGGACAATCTGGAGCAGTTCAACGGTAATTTGGCGGACTTGTGGCTGAACAAGGCTATGACACCGGTGCTGGTCAGCAATGAATGCCTCAAGAGCAAAAGCAGCCTCAACCTTGACAGGCATTTCCTCATCTTTGCTCAATATAGAGGAGACTAGGAATCTCATGATTTCTTGTAGTATTTCTTCACGAGAGAATTTTAGTTTGCTAAGTCTTGATAACAGCCAAGCAGCTCGGGCTCTGTAAAAAAAAAATGAGGCAAGTGTGAGAATTTGATAATACAAAGACATCATTAGACGCGTCATCTCATACCTGAGAAATCCATATGGTTGGCTAATAATTGGAAATACGTATTGAACAACGACGTCATCAAACTGATCCTTAAATTGGTCCTTTCGTAATAATATATCGGCAATAGATCCCACCATGTGAAGAGCTCCGTCCCTCTGCTTCGGCGTTGAGTTTGGATCATTGAGAACTTGATTGATCATTTGAATACACTTGGGCATGATTCCTTTTCGCTTCTTGCACATTGAGTTTAATAACTGCTCTCCACAGCTTACTACGGAATCTTCCTCCAGAACTTCAGCTGGAAATTGAAAATTATGCGATATGAAACCTGTACTTGCTTTAAGCCTAGGAATTTCATAGCAAAAGCTTACCGTATTTCGCTCGGACGTATTCCACAGGATCATCTTGCCACAGTCGGTCGTCAGAGTCTGAGTGACACATGAGGGGGTAAATTATGTCAGCAAGGATGATGGAGGCATGGGGTTTAACAAACTTCCAGGCATGCGCATGGCTCACACCGTTCTGAGAACAAAAAAGAAAAGCAAACGTTGAAAGGTTCATGACGCAGTGAACGATATTTCGATTCACCAGAATCGTGGCCTGACTTACCTTCAGGTACAATATTGCGTCTCTCAAAACTTTCCTTGCGACAAAGTCACCCTTTCGGTAAGAGTCCATAATGGTAAAGATGACTTGAAGCGCACCGGCAGAGAAGGTATTCAAATACCAATTAGCGAAGGCTTTGTACTCTTTGGCCACTCCACCAGGGCTTCCATACCGCTCAAACATTCTGAGAAGAATCCTAATGGCCCATTTCTTGGTCTTCCACCACTCACTCTCCTCGAGTTCCTCCTTCTCATCCTCATCCTCCACGTGCTTGTCATACTCAGCGTTTCGTCGCTCCAGAATAATTCGAACTATTTCCATCCACTGGGCGAATCTGTCCTGTGTCAGAAGCTGGAGTGGAAGATGATGCTATGCAAAGTCAAGAAAATAAAAGTAAAAAAAACTTAGCTCCAAAAACTTTAATTCAGACTGACAAATATAATGCTAATACTCACCTGGGTAAGTGCAAAAAAAGTTTTGAGAATTATTCGTTGCATAGCCAGAGCCGGAACTGACGTATCGTTGAGAAGCGTGTTCACCATGATGGACTGTACCATTGGAAGAAGAAGATTCATGGCTTCATCCAATGGAAGCCGCTCATCACCCTTAGTGTATTCAAAACACTAGAAGACAGAATATTTAACTTAAAAAAATACCATGCATTTTAATAGTGTATTCTTCACCTTAACAAGCGCTAAAAGACAAGACAGAGCTCCATGCCACCCTGCTACTTCGGGGGATTGGAGGTAAACACAGATTTTATCGACAAGAGATGACCATCTTCCAGGAAAGTCTGCCTTGCATATGACACCAACACAGACACAGAGCTGAGACCGCAGTGGAGGTGATGCATGGACAACAGCATCTACCAACTGGTCACGCAGAATAGCTCGATCCTGCTCATGGATATGAAATCGAGGTTCCTCATCTTCTCTTGGCTCTGTCCATGAGCTATGGATCATATTTTTCAAGTAAATAGCTCCAGCCTGACGGACTGGCATCTCCACTTCATTGCTCATCACGATCTGAAGAAAGTTAGGACCTATCCCGATAATTTTTTCAACCTGAAAAGTCATTCATGTCTGAGGTTAAACATTTTTAATTAAAAATAAGGATATAGAGTTTCATACTTGTTTCAGCTGCTCTTCAGCAGCAGCTCGCTGGTTAGGGTCTATTGTTCCCTTCAGGAACTCCGCCAGTTTCCTGCTGTCCATTTTGCCCGTGTATTCTAGAAAATCATATTCCCAAATTGAATGTGGATAAAATCTCACTCCAGGAAAATGCAGCTAGCTAATCTAAGCTCTTCAAATAAGCAATACAAATGAAATATACAGTACAATACAGTATCGAAATTAGTAGACTACTAAAAACTTACAGTGACAAGAACACACTTATTGACCACCACGGCCTCCTCAACGCCTCCGTCTGCACAAAGCAAAAACAGCCGTACAGTTCGACACTCCTGGAAATAGTCAACTGGAACTAGAACTTCCGATGTCCAATACCTTCCAGAAATACGCTCACTCGTGGTCGAGATTCGATAAAAGCTGAATGAATGACCTCACTCCCTCATGCACTGTGTGCTGCCTTGCGCTGTCTCCAGAACAAAAAATTGCGTAAACTCAAAATAGCACACCGACGAAGCCGGTTTGCGAAACTTGTTGTGAAGCCCGCCTTCAAACTTGAATTTTGTTTTTTGGAAAATAGAAAAACTTTTTGAAAATTTTAAAACATCGAAAACACTTTGAAAATTTAGTTAAAATTTACACCGAAAGAAAGACAGAGACCGCGTGGAAAGCATATAGGGCCTTTGAAAATTTTCTGAAAATCTAGAAAATTAGAAAAAAATTGATTCTGATTGTTTGAAAAAATTCATAAAAACTTGAAAATTTCATAAAACTTAAAAATTTATTTAAAAATTGTAAACTTTTTCTAAAAGATTTTAAAAACTTAAATAAAGAAAAGTTTCAAAATTTTTTGAAAAGGAAAATTCTGGAAAGAACCGGGTTTCTAAAGGACCTTGGCCCAACCACATTAAAGAAGGTCCCATACAACCAAAGAAACCTTGCGACCTTAGTTGTCAGTTTTTAGTAGAATCGATTGGTGAAGCTAGTGTTTTTAAATCCGAATTGGTTTGACCTCGGAGGTCACCGTGTCAGCACTTGACCTCACGGATCTGGACATGCGATACGTCAATCGACAGTACTCCATTCCCTAATTCGAGAAATATACCATACTTCACCTTTTTAGCCTACAGCATGGCCGCCAGAGGTCAATTAAAGTTCAGTCTACAAAGTTTGGCAGCTCCTAGCGGCGAAGTTGTAATTCAAAATGGTCAATACCGTATTATTTTGGAATTAGAGAACCAAGAGCTTTCGACCGACGTATCCCTTGTCCAGATCTGTGAGGTCAAGGGGCTGACATTAGGGATGAAAGGTTCGAATTTTAGTTCGAACTAAAGTTCGAACTTTTTGCCGAACTCGAACTATAGAAGTTCGAACCCAAAGTTCGAACTTTTCGAACCTATGCAAAGCCTCATTAAGTACGGGATTTCAAGGCCATTTTGAAAGCCGCAAGTCTTCTCGTGCAGCTAACTTTTGTTTTGAGTTAAAACCCATTAGTTCTGACACGTTTGACCCTTTAAACAGCAATTAGACAAGAGCAAAGAAAAGTAAAAAAAATCGAAATCTTCGTCATATGGCATACCGAGATATCTTGGATCAAATCTTTACTTAAAAATCCGATTCTCAAAAAAATACTTTTTTAAAAAAGTTAGCAAATTAATGTCAAGGCTAATCTTGGATTATGTGGAAATCCTGATAGAATTTAAAACATTTCAACAATTTTTTTTGAAAATTTTGGAGCAATACCTAGGGATTAAGCTGGCGTTCCGGCTAACTCCGAGAAATTTCCGAAACATTTTCAAGTCACCCTGAAATGTTTCTGTATCACCTAAGGGCGTTTCCAGTTCCCCCCGAGTAATATTTGAACTATAGCATCGCTTTTTCAAGGTTCGAACTTTTAGTTCGAACTTCGAACTAAAATGGCCGAACTATGGAAAGTTCGAACTAAGCGATAAAGTTCGAACCTTTCATCCCTAGGCTGACTTTTAGTGACTTTCTAAGGTCAAACCGATTCCGATTTGGAAAAATGACCTTTCTAATCGATTCTGCTTTGAAAATTAAGCCAAGACGGCAAGCTTCCCTTTAAAGAACGCAAATCGACAAGGAAGACAGACTACTATACCGGCTTCGTCGGTGAGAAACTCTTCCCACGCTTTTCACGAGCCCACACACGTTGCTTTGCTCACTTCTGTTCACATAATACTCATTCCAATGATTCCACATAAAGCTTTGCGAATTCAATTTTTCATTTCCACTTGCTAAACCTAAAATAAGCCAGCAGTCAAATAAACATTGCTTAATCTTTTTTTGCTAAATTCATATTTTTGCAGACCTAAAAAAGCAATGAAAAGGAAAAAGCAAAATTCAAATGGTATTGATTTCGCCCATCTATGCTGTCTGGCCAATTAATGGTCCCTCTTGCGCCTCGCCATTTACCGAGATTTCAAATGAATTCAGAGAAACTTGGATGGTTGAAAAATTCCCAGTAGGGGCCAGCAAAATCTCGAACAAATTCATGGAAGCACGCCAAGTGACCAAACACTGCCTACTGCCTGTCCGACATTGTCCAGGATTTCCTTATGGAAGCGAGTTTACTCTGATTGATAAAGTGGAGCATAATAAAATATTCGTTACATTGGTTTCTCTAGGATTGATTGCTTCTTCAATTTCTCAGCAATTTGTATAGCGTTGAATCTTCCCTTTCCAATTTCAATACTGAGGACTGAGTTCTTATTGGCTGTAGAATGATGACGCATTGGACTATGAATTGGAGCATGATGATCTGTCGAACCGTCAGATTTTCCAGATCCATCGGATGAGTGGGTCTTTGCCTGCTGCTTCTCAACCTTCCCCCCATTCCTCTCCATTCGACTCTGCCGTGCCCTATCAAAGCCAGGATCCGAAGGATGGGACAAGTTGGACTCGAAGTCCATGTACTCATCACAGAAGAGGACTAGGAATGACTTGATGTACTTGTTTGAAGGCATGCAGTGACCCAGTGACTCTAGTAGCAATGGTTCTCTGATACAAGCTACAAGTTGAAATGATGAGATTATGACCTCAAAGAGCATTTTGGACTAATGGCTACTGGCTTCACCTTGATAAAAGTCCTCTTCCGTGATAATTCCATTGCGATCAACATCCAGCTTCCTGAAAATGATGTCACAGACATCCTTAACTGCATCTTGGACTTCATCCTCCTCAAGGTTGAACCCATGATACGAATTCATGGAATTTCGGAGGAAGTGCCCCACCTCATCTCGCGTAATCATCTTGTCCCCTGTAATGTCATAGAGTTTAAAGGCATAAGCAATTTTGTCTTCCAGTGTCCCCCTGGTCAGAAGCGAGACACAGCAAATCCACTGGGACTCGGTCACCTACCGAAGCAACAGTTTTATTTTCCGGGTGAACCACCGAAGACGTTTGATGAGGCTTACCCCTGGCGTATCTTCGCACAGGACTTTAAACATTCGATCAAGCACGATTTCTTCTGTGATGTCAAAAGTTGAGGACGTAAAATCTCGGAATCGGCTTCGATCCATTCTTCCTCCAGTGGAGAGACGAGCAAACATTTTCTGCAGCGCTTGGATCTGAGAATTTTGGAAAAAAACATTAGAAATGTTTCTAACAAGGGAATTGATTTCCAAAAAAAAATCCGGAAGAATCTTTATTGGAAAAAATAGTGACGTATAATATACTGGCCTATATTTTTAGGGGTCTAGGGATGCTTCGATCGACTCACCTGCTCTGTACTGAACTTAGTTTTCTTAACCAAATCTAACGTGTGGCGATTCAAAACGCTGTCCTCCAACTTCTGCCCTTTATGCGAATTCAAATGGGGCTTGTTGTAATTCCTTGGTTTGGGTTTCCCAAGGTTCGCTTTGGTTACTAAGCGGTGAGCTGATGGAAGCGAGACGGTGCTCCTGTCGGATAAATCTCGATTTTGTGGCATTTTTTAATAAGTTTGTCCCCTCTTCCTAACGCTAATTGCAAATCGCAACAAAATTTGGACTCCTCAATTCAGAAATTTAGAACTCAAATTGGCGAGCCGTTTCACTTCAGCTTCCATAGCACAGCGCTGATTTTCTTCACAACAACCTTCAACAAGAGCCTAGAGCCCATAGCAACTGATTACGTTAACGGGAAGCAAGAATTTGAATACTTTTAATTTAGTCAAAGAGATCATACATTTTTGGTTCAAATGGTACAGTGAGTTACAAGTCGAGCGTGGCGTTGGAGACAGAGTCCTGGAACCAAGGATCTTCATGTTCAGATTTACTTGGTTCTGGGTCCACCTCGAGCAGTTTCCTTTCACCTTCCTCGTATTGCACGTCAGCAACCATGTCCTGGTACTGCTGGTACTCGGAGATGAGGTCATTGATGTTTGATTCCGCTTCAATGAACTCACTTTCATCCATTCCTTCTGTCGTATACCAGTGGAGAAAGGCTTTCCGGCGAAACATGGAAGAGAACTGTTCGGACATGCGCTTGAAAATGTCTTGAATGGCTGTGGTGTTCCCAATGAAAGTTGCAGACATTTTGAATCCTTTTGGAGCAATGTCACAAACCTGAAAACGAAAATTAATTTAGAAAAATTAAGTAAAGGTGATTGAAAATGTTAAATTTACAGCCGTCTTGACGTTATTAGGAATCCATTCGACGAAGTATGAAGAATTTTTTGTTTGTATTGCCAACATTTGCTCATCAACTTCCTTCATTGAGATTCGACCTCGGAAGACGACAGCAGCCGTGAGGTAGCGTCCGTGCTTCGGATCTACATAAATAAAAAATAGTATTCTCAAACCCATCCTGAAATTTTGAATTCCACGACTTACTACAAGCAGCCATCATGTTGCGGTGATCGAAGACTTGCTGCGTAAGCTCAGCAACAGTCAAAGCCTCGAAGGCCTCATCATTCCGAGAACTTAATGGAGCAAATCCAGGGGTGAAGAAATGGAGACGGGGAAATGGAACCATGTTCACGGCGAGTTTTCTGAGATCCGCATTCAGTTGACCTGGGAATCGAAGGCATGTGGTGATCCCAGACATCGTAGAAGAGACCAACTGATTTAAATCTCCATATGACGGGCTCGGCATTTTCAGCGTCCGGAAACAGATATCGTAGAGTGCTTCATTGTCAATACAGTAAACTTCATCGGAATTCTCAATAAGTTGGTGAACAGAGAGAACAGCATTGTACGGCTCGACCACAGTGTCTGAAACCTGGAATCAAAAAAAATACGGGAGGAGAGAATTGGTCCATTCCAGGGATTCCTTTCACACTTTTAGCAGACAGAGTCAGAAAAAGGGAAACAGCATTGTAAGCTTAGTAAGGACAGATTTTGAAGCAAGAAGCAGTGTAAGCAAGACAGGAAATGCTTGGCTCATGCAGGTAGAAGTTAAAAGCAAGCCATAGAGATGAAGCCAGCGCCAGGAAAGGAGCATGCAGGGAAGGATTGAGGATTTCGGGAAGGAAAAGCGGAATGTTTGGGAAGGACTTGGGCCTGGAAGGAAGTTAGGAAGGCAGCAGGCAGGAAAAGGACGCTGGGACACAGGGTGGAACTTGGAAGGATCAAGGGGTGGACTAGGAAATTAGGATGGTCAAGGAATGTGAAATGATAGGATAAGGAATAGGAAAAAAGGAATTGGATTTAAGGATATTGGATAATAAGCACCAAGGATAAGCGTACGATATATTTTTAAGCAAGCAAAAGCGATTAGAAGTTTAGCAGAAAATCAAAGCTTGAAAGCTGAAACGTATATATAAGTTTTTTTGAAGCAGAATGTGTTAACAAGCTGCAAAAAGCAACATAACGGCTTTAAATGTTATGAATTTAAAATAATAAAAAATAGAAATAATTCAAAAGCAACATTACGGCTTGAACTGAAAGCGTTAAAACGGAATTCACAACACTGGATTTTTATAAATCAAGAAAAGCAGTTAGAACAAATCAAAATTAAGCATTTAGCACACTTGTTAATCAGCATTCAGATTTAAGCCTTTCATTCTCACAAGCTCCATCCATTCAAGCCCAAGGTCAACGACCTTGGGCAGCAAGCAGAAACGTTAGAAAAGCAAGAAGCACATGCATCATGCATTCAAACGGAAACCAATTCTCCCCTCTCACTTTAGGAGACGGAACAACGCTGAAAGTATTTAGGATTCGATCCGGAAATTCTTCACGAATTTTCGTCATGAGGAGTGTACCAAGGCCTAAAAAAGAGATATACCTTATGACACTGAATGTCACTTCTCTTAAAAATTCATAAAGCAGAAAGGAACTGACCGGATCCAGTACCCCCACCCAGTGAATGGGTCATTTGGAAACCTTGGAGACAGTCACAGCTCTCTGTCTCTTTCCGGATGACGTCCATAACCTCATCAACTAGCTCCGCCCCTTCGGTGTAATGACCTTTGGCCCAGTTGTTACCAGCACCGCTCTGTCCGTACACGTAATTGTCTGGTCGGAAGAGACCTCCGAGTGGCCCTGATCGAACAGACTCCATCGTCCCTGGCTCCAGATCGAGAAGAACGGCCCTTGGAACATATTTTCCTGCTGAGAAATAAACAGAAAAGATGAGTTACTGCGTCAGGGTCACTGACCCCAATCTCAAGACTATAACCATTTACCTGCAGCTTCATTGTAGTAAACATTGATCCTGTCCAGCTGGAGGTCAGATTCTCCGTAATAGCTTCCAGACGCATCGATTCCATGTTCTTCTGAAATCACTTCCCAGAACTGAATATCAAGATGGAATTCATTTATTACTTTCCTTGCTTCCCGATTTTTTCAGCAAAATTTTCAATAAGGTTGAAATTACCTTCGACCCGATTTGGTTTCCACACTGACCAGCCTGGATATGTAGAATTTCTCGCATTTTAAATTTGAAATTTTAATTTAGTTAAAGAACAAGAAAAATTTGATCAAAACGAATTCCCTTCCCCGACAGAAACTAAAACTAGACTGAGAAGTACTCAGCAATTGGTTCTGGATAAACGAAGGATCCGTTCAGCGGAGCATGCGCCATTTAGATCTCATTGTTTTCACAATAGAGAGGTCAATGACCTGGGCCTGAGATTTCGCTTACATATAAAAGAGGCTGATTATACAGGGCTTTTCATTGAAAACGATACAAATCAGAAACCAAAATTTGTTAGTTTGTCAACAAATTTAAGTTTCGGAGGTACGAAAAGTTGGCTCCCGAGGAATGCTAATCTGAGTAGCTTCTAATTCTGACGCTGCCGACGTGGAAGCATTCCGGACCGGAAGTTGTGCCTTCCCTTTGCTTCAGTAAAATCAGTAAAATGCCTACGATGGTGGCTTGGCAGAGCGAATTCGACTTTTCCGGAGTAAAAAATTCCGTGGTCAAATAATTACATTTTCGAGTGAAGGTAACAGGTAAGGAATAAAAATTACCCTAGAACTAGTTTTCAGCGAATCATAATTCTCTAGCATCGAGGAAATTAGCAATGATCCCCAAATCGAATAAGAACATTCGACTTTAATGGATATTCGAGTCGAATACCCATGGGGAAATCCCTGCCCGGATTGCCTGCTGTAAAAACGTTTTTTGGTGTCAGGCGCTAGGATCTCGGCTGCTATTGAAGTGACTAGACCAAAGGGTGGATACAGAGCTGACTCCCCTGCCCATGTCCAGGTTTCGAAGTATTCGATATAGTATATCTTGGCTAAACTGTAGCGAACAGTAGCATTAGGGGGGTATGCCCAAAGCTTGGCTGGCCATGCCTCCGCTGGGCTCATTGTTGCTTGAAGTCTTCAGGATTTTTTGGCTTTCTTTGCTTTTGCTGCTCCTGTTTTGCTGGCATCGCACCACCAGTGTTCGCAGGCGGAACTTGCAGCTTGCACTAGAGGAATTCCGGTTGCGCTCCAGAATTGCCAAAAAACCGCTATTGCGACTTGCGGCAGCGTCTTTTGGCTCATAAAAGCCGCGAGTTGCGCCTAAGTGGTTGCCCTTTTTCCATGAGAAACGCTGCTTAGTAGTGCTATACGTTGCGCATTTTCCCTATGAAAAGCTGCTAGCTGCGCCTTTCTCCTGAAACTATAAGCCACTAGTTATGCCTTTATTTTGTAAAAAAAAAAACTAGCTAGTTGTGCCTTATTGGTGACAAAAACCGCTGGTTACGCTAGCGGTTCCATCTTTTTCCTGGTAAAAGCCACCAGTCGCGCTTGCGCCTTTTTGTTGGCAAACTTTTAGTTGCGCCTATCTGTTCACAATAGCCGCTAGTTAAGCTAGCGGTTCCGCCTTTTTCCTGAGAAAAGTCGCTAGCTGGGCCTTTTTCCTGAGAAAAGCAGGGAGTTACGTTAGCGGTTCCGCCTTGCGGTTGCGCTAGCGGCAGTGGCTACCGCAACCAAATGCGAACTCTGCACCCACCATCCTCTTCCTCCACTGCACTACAGCGGATATGATCATCCTTTATTAGACAAATATAACAAAAAAGACAAATTTAAGGTACCCCAAATATAGGTGGGCCAC
>JABASM010000913.1:0-17763 GCA_019776545.1 Brachystomella parvula | reverse complement strand
CCTAGAAATCCCTCAGAATTATTATTACAATTACCCAAGTGGGAATTAGTCGAGGCAGGGTTCCATGAAATTATGCTCATAATTGTAATGTACATGACAAGCGTATAGTGGTAGTAATGGTAATCGAGATCTTAAACTTGGGATGAGACTAACTTTTTTGATTCTCTTCAGGGTTTGCCTATGACAATGACTGCATCTATGTCAACGGAAGTGGAAGGGACTACTACGAGTATCTCATTCGCCTAAATCGCTGTGGGACACTGGGGGCCTCCAACCATGCTGAGGGAAGGAAAGAACCTTCTGTAAGTGTTGGCATTTTCGGTACCGGTACGGCAGGCGGGACTCCAACATACGCCGAAAAAGTCATTTGTTACACTTGTAGCATATGACTTTTCTCGACGGAGAGCCGCATGCGTAATTCGTAGCGGTACGTATTTTTGCGGGGAAGAGCCGTAAGCGTACCATGTGCCTCCCTAACCGCTAATTGTATGGGTATACTTTTTCGGAGAAAAAGCCGGAGAACCTACGCCCCAAAAAAAACGTTTTTTGTTTTTTCCTTGCTACGAAGAGGCGTACGGTGCAAGCGTGAGCGCAACGGACCGTACCGGAATCTTCACAAAAGTCGTACCATTCGCCTTCGAAAATTTCATTTTACGCAAAAAATAAGGAGTTCCAGCAATATTCAAATATTCAATTGATTTTCCCCGTTTCAGAAAAACTTCATGTGGAATACGGTGACTGTCCAGTACAATCCAATGATAGAGGAGGAGTGGGACGAGCATTTTAAAGTCACATGCGAATATGGCTACGATTTCTGGAAAACTGTGACCTTTAAACCATTCGACGTTGAGTAAGTAATCCCCCACTCCCTCTCCATTTCTACTTTAGAAAAGTTATTAGGAAAAGTCAGTAACGGAAGGGAGAGCTTATGCGCATGATTCAATTCCTTTGTTATTTAGAGTGGCTACCGGGAATCCAGTACTTTTTACCCTCAGCCCACCGGAATGCTACATGGAGGTGCGCTATGGGTTTGGTGCTTCTGGAACGAGGGTCGGAGGACCTGTAAGAATTTTGTCATTAAAAAGCAGGGGATTACTTGAATCATTTTTCAAACATTTTCGTTTTTCTAAAATTCCATAGGTTAGGGTAGGTGACCCGCTGACCCTGATGATCTATATGCGGAGTCAGTTTGACGGGTTTGACCTTGTCGTCAATGACTGCTATGCGCACAATGGAGGATCTAAACGAATTCAGCTTATTGACCACTATGGGTAAGTAGAACCACCAGTAAACACAACAGCTTGCAATCAATGATGCAGCTGTGAGTAAGTAGTAGTTAAGAGGAAAAGAAAATCTAAGAAGTTTGAATGGCGTTTTGCAGGTGCCCCGTGGACAGTAAACTAATGAGCCCATTCCGTGGGACATGGTCTCATACCAATGTGTACGAGACCCAAGTTTTCGCCTACCTCAAAACATTTCGATTTACTGGCTCTCCTGCTCTCTATATCGAGTGTGACGTGCGCATGTGCCATGGACAGTGTCCCGTAAGTGAAGAATTCCCCTGCTCATCACTTGGGACTGATTTCTGTATATATTCTTCCAGAGTCAGCCCTGTTACTGGAGAAACGTAAAGAACTTGCGGAAGCGATCGGTGAGGGATGATGGGGAGACTGAGCGGAATTCCACCCTCTCAGAAAGCGTCAATCTCTCGCAAGCACTTACCGTACTACAGGATCAGGAAGATGGAACAGTATCTCAGCATACTGGCAGCGCAGATAGCGTCTGCCTCAAAACGGGTGTCTTCACTGTAGTAATTGGTGAGTAGATTCCTAAAAATCATTTTAAATTCTTTCTTTCAAAAAAAGATAAACACAATTCTGACAAAAAATTAATTTGAATAGGGATAGGGCTGCTTCTGCTCTCCTGTTTTTGGAGTTATATCATTCATCACATGCTTCCGGTTGAGGAGGGGTAAAGGAATGAATGATGAAACGTCGGATATCCTCCGCCCCTACTCCCACCATGTCGCCACAAACCCCCAGAACCACCACCGTCATTGGTCAGCTACAACGTCCATACCGAAAACACGCGTACCTTAATCCCCTTCTTCTCGTGATCTCTGGGTGACCTGAGGTCGAAATAGAGTCAGACTATTAGTGTTACCCCCACCCCCAGAATTACAAAAAAAACTTCACACCGAATTAACCTACAATAAGCCAAGCATAGCATAAGCCCTTAGTCCTAAGTATGAATAACAAATTAAGTAAGCTTTAAAACAAGGTTCAGCAATAGGAAAGGGAAAGGAATTGCTGAAGAGAGGAAGCCAAAGACTCCATTTAAGTTAAGAGGGGTACCTTTGACCTTAATTTTTATGAGAGGGTTTTGCTAAGGGTAGGGTTAGAGGTCGAGTTAGCTTAGGTTAAGGGCAATTGGGATAGGGGAATGGGGAACAAAAATTATGCTTAGGGGTAAACGTACAGTAATTTAATCGTAACTCTTAAATCCCAATTCCTATTATTGGGGATGAGTCTAATAAATCAATTTTTACTACAGAGGTTGCAACTCAGAATTGGAACAGCTCTGCGGCGCTCATAAGCTTGCTTCACTAAATGTTCAACTCAGCTCAAATTATTTCTCGGAGGTCTAAATGAGTTCAACGAATTCCTTAATACTCAACTGGTTCAGTCAGGTCAGCTGACCTTTGGTGACTCCTGAAGGTCAAAGGCAGGAAATTTCGAATTTTCCTTGAAAAAGTCGTAGGATATGTCCCTGCATACACAGATTTTCAGGAATAGCTGAGGAGAGGGATTCCTTAAGCAAAAGTGGCCGTCCCCCTTTTTACGAATTCACGTGGAAACTATTTTAATTTCTTTTTTCGCTATGTAAATGAAGAATTTATTGAACAAAGTCAATAATGGATAATTTCCATACAGCTTTTCTTTTTTTTTTTGTTTCATGTACTGGTTTTTATATAGAAAAAGCTGCTCATTCACACTCATTGAATCACAATCAATCTCACATTATTATGTAGCTCAAATGAACTAAGAACAAAAGAGAGCCTCGGGAGTCATGTGAATTTCACAAAAGAAAATTAAAATTCGGACTGATAAAATATAATACATTGATTTAGAAATTAGCAGCCTTAACAATAATCTACTGGTTCTACAATTTGATTGGCTTAAGAGGAAATGAGACAACTGCTGCTGAGGCATGATTGGTTTGGTAATAATAAAACTGGCTGAGTATCTCTTCAGAAAACTAAAACATAAAACGAAACTAAAAAAAAATCTTAAATAACCTGTCATGATTATTTTCTTTTTCTAAAAGTTTCAAGTTCTAAGCTCCAAATTTCTAAAATCATAAACTAAGTTTCTTCTAACGATTATTTTTACAAAACAAAAATGGTTCGTCGGAGCAGCCCTAGGAGCAGCGTCAAGTCCTTTTTCGTTGATTGACCGTTGATTGACGTTGAGGTCTTGGTAAAAATTGCTAATAATATTCGTCCAAAATTGTTTTTGTCCTTGTTAGTAAATAAGCTGCAAAAAAATGGTAAAAATTTTTGCAGAATTTTTCCTTCCCTAACAGCGTATTTAAAATCAGTAGTAAAATATCAAACTAAAATTATCATTGTACAGGGGGCTCACAAATCTAAAATACTCAATTAACATGTTGAATTCCGGTTTATGGCACAAAAAAAGAGTGCTTGTGCGAAGGGAACGCAATTTACCACTCTTTAAGCTGAGCTGATTTTCTAAAACTTTAAAATTTTTTAAGAATAATGAGGAATCTTGAGTTTGACTAACTAAAATTTTGCATTGGGAAAGCCAACTGGTTTTCAATTTTTTTTTTTTAGTTTCATGATGAAATTTAAAACTAATCGTACTGGAATGAGCCTCGTCACGAGTGTTGGCATCAAAGAGAAAGAAAAAAATGGCTATCTTTGGCAAAAAAGGAAAATCGTAAAATGTAAATACAGAATATCACACATTTCAAGTTAGTAAGAAATGAACTTCGTCCGTTGACAGAAAATCAAAAATGCATTTGGGGATACTCGTGGGACATTTTGACCAAAATGAAAGATTGAGTCCGAATAACGATAATGCAATTTCTCCTTACGATGATAATAATACTCCCATTCAATCCTGCCCAATCACTCCTACATTCTATCCTCCTAAACTAAAATTCTTAAACTGGTTGAGGAAAAGTTGATATAAGATTATACATAGTGGAAAGTCGTAGTATAATAGTTTTTACGCCTGTCTCGTTTTTAAACTAATTTTAGAGAAGGTATACTTAAATCCTACTTCTTTTCATCACTTCAGACAATCTATCCTAAGTTACCCTAACTGTAGAAATCATAAGGGTTAATTACGATATAATAGTTATATATAGTCCGTTAGCTATTTTTAAGAAGATGATAATAATAATATTTCTTTCTTCATCTCCGAAGATTTTGGTTGCCATTTTTTTTTCTTTTGTAGAGAGATAATCTGCCTTCGTTGCGGCCTATAATTAGAAATAGAGAGCTACTGGAACTCAGAATGGCTCACAGGAACTGCCATTGAGGGGAAGGATTGTGTAAGGTGAGGAGGAGGGCCCAGTGGATGACCAGACATCTTTGGTCCGTCTTCCGCCTTCTCCTCCTCCCGTCGCTTTAGACAGGCTGCCTTAGGATTTAGATTTCGTTCTGTAAATCAGAAAATTTTAAAAATTAATTAAGTTAATTGGAAAAATTCGTAAAAGAAAATCCTAATTTTCCCTACCTCTAACTTGCTGCTCAAGCTGCATAATTACTTCAACTGCCATATTTAAAATTCCGAGCTTCGTTTGTGGTTTATCAGACTTGAGATGCTGCATACACATTCGTCCCAATTCCTTGAGAGCGTCATTAATATCTCGAATACGGATTCTAAAATTCAGGAAGAACAAAATAAGATTCCAAAAATGTAAAAAATCCAGGCCTGTTATCGTAACTCAACGATTGATTAACGTAGCTTACCGTTCTCTAGCATTATTAGCCTGCCTCCTCTCTTTTTCTCGTTGGATTTTATTGCCATGCTCGTCCACTTCTTCCCCAGCGCTATTCCTGAACCAAAAATGAAAACATTGAATCTCAATAAATGATAAATTCCTAGGGTAAAATGTAAAATTGATTGTTGAGGTTCTTTACCTCCTCACTCGCTTGGACCCCTTCTGCCCAATGGAAGATGTTGAAGAAGTCGTACTCGCACTGCTATTATTTGACCCAAGACCCAAGAGATCACCTTTAACGTCTAGGTCTACGTTAACCTCCTTTCGTTTCTCTGTAAGAGTAAATTAAATTTATATTATCAGAGGTCATGACTACAAATTCTCCTCAACTCTTTACTTGATTTGGAAGTAGGTGTTGGTCTTTCGGATTTAACAATAGAGTCCCCAAGTCCCTGTTCTGGATTTATAGAAGAGTGGGATGGGATTGGACCATATGATGCTTGTGGGTTTCCTCCATTCCCATGCGGACTCTGTAGAAAAAGGAAGAAAATTGAATTCCATTATAAAACTACAAGTCAGGAAGGATCTCATCATTCATTAATTACTTCACATCATCCTTTCTCTATCACCACCACTGAAAAGAGCCATGAGAGAGAAAGTAGGGAGAGAGGAGAGAGAGAAAGCAGAGTGGGGGTGCATGAAGGGGAGGAACTGTATTTTCTCTTTCTCGTAAATGTACATTTACTCCAGTTCTACATTCACCCTTCACTCCCTTCACTTTCACTCACTCCACTCTCTCTCCTCTTCCTATTTGATGAGGATGACAATGAAATCAAAATCATTACTTCACTTATCAAATATTAATCAAGGAAAATCCTCTCAAAATAATTCTAGACTCAGGAGATGAAGAGAAAATGATGAAGAATGAACATGAGCTCAGAAAATTACAATCAATAGAATTTGAGGGAAGAATAATATTATTTTACGTACAAGATGAGACTCTAACGGAGGTGGGTATCCCAGGAGACCATTGGAATGTGGTAGGGCTTGATTCACAAGATGTGATGGAACACTGGACATTCCGTGGAAAGTGGGACGCGGACTCTCGGCATGACTCCGGAGGACGTGCATGGCGTCTTCGAGGCGTTCCTCCATCCGAGAACCCTGTGAATTCAAAATCTGTCTAAGGGCCTACAGATTCTCACGTTAAAGTAGCAACGGCAAAACCGAGACAGGAACAATTAAAAAAAAACAACGAAAAATACAGTTAGCATTGCTCAATTTAATTCATGCAGCTATGGGATGACACAGCTCAAGCATCTAATTACCTCAGCATGGTTATGCAGTAGACCAATGGCATCATCTATTTGCTGGTCATCTCCAGACTAATCATGCACAACAAAAAAATGACAATATAAGAACATGGTTCAAACAAAGAAAAATCGAGCAAAACAGGTAACAAAAAAACGTAGAACGGTTAAAAACGTCAAGAATTTCCTGAAATTCCAACTGACCATGTGTAAGGCTCGATCTCCAAAACCCGGAGAAGTAGGTGTATGATTGGCTGGTGTGAAGGGAGCTACGCCTCCAGCTCCCCCTACCCAACCCCCACCAGAGGTCAGGGGTGGGGGTGAGTTTACTGGCGTACATGGACTCGAACTAGTGGCACTGTGATCCGTCGGATAAATCTGAGAAACCAAAGGCAGAATTTAAATCCATCCCAATTAATCAGAAACAGAAGACAGAATCAAAATTAATTCAAGGCAGTTTTAATTAAATTTTGCATTTGTCCGAAAAAATATGAGACATGTTTCTGCAAGTCAGTTGCACCAAAAAAGTGAAGCTGAGAAAAAGGGAAAGAATGTTTGAATTCGCATCATGAAATCTCCAGGGGTCAAACTTGCTGAGGCTTTTTAAGCTCGAAGATCAAACTGAAAATTTTAGCTCAAGCTTCCATTTTTAGGTATTATATTTGAAGCCTTGGAACCTGAAAATTTTGCATTTGTGGAACTAAACAGCTGATCGACACTTCCTTAGTGGAAAATTTTAAGCTTTCAGCCTCCAAAGGTGCGAATGGCATATCTTGTAAAAATCGGTAAAAATGGGTCTCATTTTTGCAGATCAGCGTCATGGACTGGGACAGGTGGAGCAAAAGTAATAAAAAAGAAAGGTGAGATGAATGAGATGAAAGATGAAAAAAAGCATGCACTTACTGAAGCCAAGGCCTTTGCAACAGTGTCTCCGGGGGGTTGTGGGATCCCAGGACTGTGGTGATTATTGTATATGGGACTCGTTGTATTATTAGGCGCTTGTCCAGGTCCCGCCCCTGGTCCTCCTCGGAAAGTTGACATGGGTGGGAGAGATGAGGCAACTAGTGGAGAGTCAAGGTTGTTCTGTGGGAGGCCGGCATGACTACTGTACCCATGGGGTCCCATGCCCTCATGTGGTGGTGGAAGATGAACCATTCCACCTGGACCACATCCTGGATTGGGATTGGGTGGGAGACTGTATGATTGCGACAAGTGGGGTGGGATCATGGCTGAAGGGTTGTAAGTCGCATAGCCTGATGGACCCATTTGTGGACCGCTACTCCCCCAATCTGAATTCCCACCACCATCTAATCAACAGTAAAAATACACAATCAGCATTCATTTTAAATCAATGAATCCGTAAACTTTAAATTAAAAATGATTCACGTACCCATGAAATATGAGGACTCAGGACCAGGACCGTAGAGTCCACTTCCCTTGGGTGATGCATACCTCGCAGATTCTTGGGGGAAATCCTCAGCACCAAACTGCAAAGAAACAAATAAAATTGAAATTAGTCATTCAACTACTTTCCGCACTGGGTATTCAGTATCATAAATCATGACGGGGAGATGCGAGCCTAGCTACTACTGAATTTCAGCTCCACTGAAATTCCTACCATGAAATTACATTGTACACAGGGTAATCCGTCCACCAGCCTAGAATCGAGTAAGCTACTGTGGAAACGTGGACCCTGCCAAAAACCTCATCTCCATAGCCGAGAGAAATGAATGAATGCGAGCTGCATATATACGAGCCACATTAAAATCTCGGATCTAAGGAAATTACAAATTTTCAATAAAGCCATCCTACCAGGTGGAACTAACGAGAATTCTACTCTGACCCTTCACACACAGTAGCCAAATCTCCTGCCCATCCATCCACCAATCAGAAACTGACGATCTACTGTCAAGCCATGGCGACCGACTTACAACAAATGGATACTTCCCAAAGAGTCCCGAGTAAAATGCTGGATTGTATGCACAGAACATTTTTAATTTCTGCACCAGCCACGGATAAGCACCTCTCACCACTGCACTCCCTACCACCAATGAACAAAATTTTGAGGAGTTGACGACTAACTGTCAGCGAGAGCGTCCCGTAGGACGCTTGACGAAGCCAAGGTGGTGGCGGAGTGACTTCCGACGACCGAGTCAACAGAAGAGCCCGATTTCATCTACCACCACCCAATTCCACAACTTTTTTTTTTCATGCTCCCTTTTCCCGTGTGGAAAAGAAATGTGACCCCTTCCATATTTTAAGAAACCTAAGTCAAGCAGAGTTCCATATTGTCATCATATCCTTCCCTGCATGCCTCTTCCTATCTTTCTTCAAATGAAAAAAAAAAAGAAAGGGAGGGAAAGGAAAAAAACTTTCTTCATTCACCACCACCGTATAGAGATGATAGGGAAGAAGATACACGGACTTAAGTTTTTTGGGAAGAGAGAGTTGAACTTTCTCTTTTGAAAATGTGCCGTAGTTAGTATAGAAAGGGAGAGTAAAACCTCGGCAATTCCTAGGTTTTGGCCATTTCGCACATATGCTACCAAAACATTCAACATTCCTCTTTTCTCTCCTCAACTTCTCCCAATTTACTTTCTGCCCCTTTCTCCTTCCACACAAAATCCCAACCCTCCTCCCTCTCTACTTTCTCCTCACTTTCTCCATTCCCAGAGTCTCTTATTACTATGACTAACCCATAACACTTCTCATATCCTCCTCATCTCTCTCTCTCTCAAAAAGATGCAACTACATTCTTATCTTCCCATGCATTATTAGTTTACTTTCCTCAAGGCCTAAGGAAACCTTATGCAAAACCAAGAGTCACGACCACAAAATTCTAAAATCAGTTGTTGAAGAAAGTTAAATTTTGACGAGAAAATGAATATAAAGATAGGAAAAAACAAGTTGAAAATTATAAAGAAAAAATTCCAATCATGAAGAATTTAATGGTAATGGCAAGCCATGACGTTTTCAATTCTAGTAAAAATCAAATACGGTCAGTACGGCTTTATATTAAGGAATAAATCAATCGTTATGAATGATGAACTTCCTTTCCTCAATTTTGTCCTTTTGAATAGCCCTTTCTGAAAATCACTTTCTCTTTTCTCTATAGAGAGGAAAAATGAAATATTCATGATAGATTGGAAATTCAGAAATTCTGAATTCTGGTTAACTTTTTTTTGTACCGGATTTTGGTTATGTCTCTTTCACTTCCCCATTTCCTGAGTCAGTCGTGAGAGATCAAGTGACACGAAACTCTCGAGCCACTGACAATTCAATTGAAGGGAACATCCGAATTTTCTTTCTACTTTTTGAGTCGAGAGCTCAATAAAACCGCTACACTAGTATTGCTGTAGAAAAATTCCAGCGGTGAAATTAGAAATTGACCACCTGGGATCATGCTCTACTTCCCACCGCACCGGAAGTTTCTTCCTAAAGCCCCCCCCCCCCCCCCTAAATGATGGAAGGTAGGCATTACTGATTAATTCAAAAAGGTTCTTGATTAATCCCTCCCTTTTTCCTTGTATAAAAAACCCATCATTCATTCCAAGCATTTTTGGAAGCTCTTGGTGACAGATTGTTATTTTCCAAGGAGTTCCTTTGTAAAGAAAAATGGGAAATTGAATCTCAGATTAAAAATTAGATTTACAAGGAAGAAAATGCTGTGAGAAGCAGTTAAAAATTCATTAAACGAGTAAAACAAAAAAACAGACAGGGGAAAGTCAAACTTCCAAATGTCGTCAGTCTTGCTTTCGGAAGAAGAAAAAGAAAAGAGAAAGAAGAGAAAGTCTTGTAAGACAAGAAAAAGAGGCTCGAAAAAAAAAACTTGTTCAATTCTTCCTCGTCCCGTATGTCACCAAAACCCATGTATTTTCCTCCTGTCATCCTCTCTGCTTTTGGGAAAGAAAAATTTCTGTTGAATAACCTAGGTTTATTTCCGTATTCTTCAAATTCCTCATCATTATTTACCACTTTCTCCTGCATCAAAGAGCAATTTCTCCTCTTTCACTCCCAACTTCCCGACTACCTTCCTAATGGCACAGGTAATTCAATTTTTATTATACTGAAATTCAACCCCCTCCTAATTTCCTTCATTCCATAAATCTTCCCGTATCGCTACACCTCCTTTACCTAATTCCGAATTTTGAAATTCAGGCTATTTTTTTCAAAAAATAAATAAATGAAAATGCTTGCTCCAAGAAGGGAAAATAAAGCGGACTAAAAAAAATCACTCCCAACTTCCCGACTACCTTCCTAATGGCACAGGTAATTCAATTTTTATTATACTGAAATTCAACCCCCTCCTAATTTCCTTAATTCCATAAATCTTCCCGTATCGCCACACCTCCTTTACTCTAATTCCGAATTTTGAATTTTTCAGGCTTTTTTTTTCAAAAAATAAATAAATGAAAATGCTTGCTCCAAGGGAAAATAAAGCGGAATAAAAAAAAATCTAATAAAAAAATTAAAAAAGATGAATACAAAAGGAAAAAAATCTTTTAGAAAGCTCTAAAAAATCATTCTTCAAAATGTGACTCCATTGTTTTAAATTTTCGAAAAAACAAATTACAGAATATGACCGATTCCCCAGCCGTCCAAATCTTCCGGTTCTCTTGTGTGATCCTAATGTTGGATTCTCCGCTAAGGGATGATGAGGCGGATGACGGACAAGTGATGGGGGTGGGGGTAGCTGAGAATGGGGGTGATAGTGGTGGTGATGATGAGGCCAGTTGGGTCTAGTAGGTGGGGTAGCTGGATTTCGTTCTTGAGAAAATGGGTCATCATTACTCCCACCCGGCTCTCGATTAAACTGATCATAGGAGTTGTCAGGAGTAGTTCTACTATTACTTTCACCAAAATTCCTTTCTCTATCAGATCTCCTAGCCTCCCCTGCCCCTCCTCCTATTCCAACTTCACTCATTCCATTAACTATGCCATTAAGAAAGCCAGAGCCTTGCTTTCCAATTTCATTCATGATGGGAGCTGAAGGAGAAGAAACTGTTGGTGGGGACCATGGATGACGACGGCTCATCCCTGTCGCTCCTCCATTTGGAATCTGTCCTCCTCTAGTAGGAATGACCCGACCATACGGTGGACGTGTCCACTGACTGCTCATTTCAACACAAAAACAAAAACTAAACAAAACTAAAACTTTCTTCTTCTTCCCTTCACTCAACGAAAGTCAAGTGTCACAAGTTCAGAAAATAACTTCACTAATCAAATCCACAGAAAGTGAGATTTTCACAACAAACTTATTTTTTTCCTGTTCTGGAACTTTTTTTGAGCGATGGCACTAGGAAAGGCGTAGAAAACTAAATAGTATTCAAATCGATTCTCAATTAAATTGTTTGCAGAGTCTGGTTTTCATTGTTACCCAAANGGGGGGGTTCCACTCCCACAACAGTATTTAATCGGTAGCAATTACAGAGTCTGCTACCTAGTTTCACCTCATCAAATTCGCACTGCCGAGAAAGTTGATATTTTTTTTTTGCGAATTCAAATCACAGTTCACAGGAACAAATCCAGTTGGTCAATTGGGATGATTTTTATTTCAGGAGAAAAAAAAAACAAACACGAAGAAAATTCGAAAACAATGAATTCGAATTGAAAATTCAACTCATATCCAGGCCACCCTTTGCAAAATAATTTTTCAAGTCACAACTACCTCGAACCTGTTCTTAAATTCAAAGAGGGTTTGGTATGGCTGTAAGCGAGACAGGAATTGAGGGGAAGATCAAAATCTCATTCAACCCTAACTCCCCTCCACTCTATAAGCAATTATACACGTAATCTTTTAATTGATTCCAACAAGTCTACTGCCTACAACGACTGATCTTCCTTTCGTCTCTTGACTCAATGATGACCAAGAGGAAAGATTTCCTCAACAAACTCAAGAAGTACTCTGCTTCAGGTGAAAAACAATAAAAAGGGAAGGGAACACAGGTAAGAAAAAAAAATGCTCCAGGACTTGGAAGGCAACAGACTGTCTGGTAGAACTCTTTTTTTTCTATTCTTATTTCTCACACCTTCCTTTTTTCTTAAATGCAATTTTAGCCGAAGGCCATGGTCCTTCTTTTCTTTTTATGATTTTGGCCCTTTAGACCCCTCTATTTTAATTTACAATCTTAAAACTTCAAAGAGCATTCCCAGGTATTCTCAGCCACGAAAATTCCTTAACAACAATGGACCATACCGCCCCACCCCCGCATTATTCTTGCAAAAAAAAAATCTAAAAATATGAACTCAGCTTCACCTTTTCAAAAAGAAAAAAAAAAACTATAAAAAAAAAGGTGTCAATTAAGCCCGTAAGAAAAATTCTTCCTTCTTATTTTCGAGATACGTTGTGGTTGAAGTAAACGAATGCTCATGTCAAACAGAAGTTGAGTCTTACAGGGATTTGCATTAAAATGAAAGATGAAAAAAAAATTGTAATCCTGTTGTCAACTGCATTTGCACGAACACAAAATCACCTTGACTTTCTCAAGTTTCCTAGCCGGTGTCCCCCAATCATCTCCAAAACAAAAATCTCCATTCCGAAAATCTCAACTGCAAAATCTCCACGCCAAAAATCTCCAACGACCAAAAATCTCCATTTCAATAATCTCCATTACAAAATCTCCACCGACCAAATATCTCCACTCACCGAAAATCTCCAAAAATGAATTTATGAATTCCTTAATGAACCTAAGATAACCCCTACCCCATAAGAGAAAAAACGGTGGAAAAAACCCCGCTTTTTATTTAGACCCCTTGCCCAAAAAAGCCAACGACCAAATATCCGCATTTTGCTGAGTTCAAATGCGTTTAACCTTTTATAACCCCTACCAAAGCGATCAATTAACTCTTATCATTGCCATTAGAAGGCCGACTTTACAGTTAAATACCCCCTGAGTATGGACTCAGGTTGGAGATTAGAAAGGGAATAGCTGTAACCCTCGCAAGGCCGGTAATGTGGACAATTGTCCACACGCTCCGTTTTTCGAAAATTTTCTGAAAAAAATTTTTGCCTGGAGGGCTGAAACTTTCTGTAGCTTCCTAAAAAGCGTTTCTCTACACTTTTTATGTAGAAAGTTAAGCGAAGGGACGTAATTTGGCTCGGTTTAGAGCGCTGGAGTTGTTAGATGTCGTTTTTTTCCCATGTTAAACGATCGAAATCCCGCAGACCCGGTGATGTGGACAATTGTCCCTAATGTTAAAAACCTAATGCGGACAATTGTCCATATCATCTCCCTAATATGTTAAAAACCCATAAGGACAATTGTCCACATCACCGGGTTTGTGGGATTTCAAAATCGCCGGCCTTGCGAGGGTTAAAATAACTTTTGAATTTTTTAAAAAGGTTCCTTAATTACTGCGCTTTAGGACTAGAAAGAAGAAGCTTATGGCTCTGGCATTTGTACCGCTTCCAGATATGCTCCCCGCATTCGACATTCTGCTTGCAACTCCATTTTTTATAAACCATAAGCGTCTGCTTCAACCTCTTCTTGGTCTTGATGGTCTTGATTGACCCCGGAAATTTTTCAGATCAATTTTTTCAAATTAAATTTTCAAATTAAACTCTCAAATTAATTTTCAAATTTAATTTTCAAACTTAATTTTCAAAATTAAATGGCGATGATAAGACTTAATTGACCGCTGGGTGTAGTAGTTATCTACCTTAAACTCGTATGAACTTATAATGGAGATTTTAGGTGAGTGGAGATATTTGGCCGGTGGAGATATTTTAATAGGAGATTTTTGTAATGGAGATATTTGGCATGCGGAGATTTTTGGTCATTGGAGATTTTTGGCGTGGAGATTTTTGGAATGGAGATTTTTGATTTGGAGATTTTCACAGGGAACCTTCCTAGCCATAGAGAGGTAATTTTTAGTCTTTGATTTCTTGGAGTAAATTAATCAACAAATATTTTATCTTCAAAAGAATACTACACTTTTCCAACTTTCATTTTTGGCTCTAGCCCCATCAAACCAGACCTCTTCCGCCTGCGCCCAATTTCAAATTACAAGCTTCAAAAGTTTGAACTTCTACGTTCCTGCCTCAGACCATTTAAAGAGCTCTAATTAAGATAAAAGAATTTACGTAATGAAGTTATAAAATATTCACACAAAGTAGGGTAATAAAATAAGGAGCAAGTGGGCCCCCTTATTCAATTTTTAACACTTATCAAAAAAATCCAGAAAACAATTTTAACTCCTTAAAAAGATGAACTTAAAATTCAAGATCAAAAACTAAGATTCCATGTCCACCTTTTAACTTTACCGATCTGCGGTTCCTCTGTATAGAAAAAAAAACAATAGATTTACGACAGAGTAATAAATTCTAGCATGCCGACAGACAACTACACGCTAACCACCGTCTCTTGTCTTTTGTCCAAAAACAGAAGTTGACATTGTCGCGTATATTTCGTACGTAGAATCCTGGTGCCCGGAGGTAGAGTAGGAAGCAGCCAATCAAGAAATTGAGCTCGTCCTCCTCGCAATTTCTAAATTAGTGGAATTAATTTAGAGAAGACGAGACTTTTAGAAATGAGAGTGGGTGAGTAGGGAATTTCCTAATGAGATCAAAATGGTCAAGATGAGAGACCCAGAAGGAGAGGCAACGGAAATTCAGTTAGGAAACAACGGAAGTGAGATAATTCAGAGGACCAAGCAGCGATAAACCACATCTTCTTCTCTCCGTGCTAAAATCACTTGGTCCAATTATCTAAAAGCTAGTATAAGGAACTTATTAGAGGGATGAGATAGAAATTAAAACTTTCAAAATGGATTCACCCCCAACAGGGTATACCCAATTCTATTTTTTCCTCCGAGTCATTGTTCCAAATAATTTAAAAATATCATTCTAAAAACCTAGGGACGTTGAAAAATACAAAAACAAGGCAGGGTGTCTAGAAAAAAAAATTTGAAGTTCTAATCCTCTAAATTCCTTTTTGAAAAAGAACCAGTTCTCCTACCTTTAATTATGAAGAAAAATACCTGTAACCTCACACATATCCCTTCATATTTTCACTCCTGTCCACCTACAAGCAAAATCTTTTGTTACTGACAAAACTTGTCAACTCACAGCTAAATTTTTCCATTCTTCCTCCCTCAACCTCAGACAAAAAGGTAGGAACTACCAGAATGCTTGGCGCCTTACTAAAATTCAGGATGGATTTATAAAAAAAATATTCAGTGTACGACATAAGATTTTCTATGCACTGCACTGCACATTTTCAGCATTATCGCAGATAACTCATTACCTAGTCCCCGAAAAAAATAAACCAGGAATAGAAAGAAGCTTTAATTAAATCTTCTCTTTAAAAGTCGAGAAGACTCCGCCGTAAAAAAGTGATTCCAAAATTAATGTCCTGAAACCAGATGAGTAGTGAACTAGGAATTTGTTTTCTTACTTAAAATTCATTGAATGCTTCCTCACTTTTTCTTTTTTACGATTAACGGATTAACAATGAACAAAATTAACGAGAAGAATCAACTCTGGATATTCAAGTAAATTTTGAATAATCAAGCAACTCCTTGCTGCTGCGGTCTAGCAATTTTCCCTTAAAAATTTTATTCCGAAAACTAAAGACTTGGAGCTTTTTAGAAATATATCAGCATAACAACAATAGGAAATTTCCCAAACAATGGAAGCGTTTTACTCTTCCACTACAAAGATTAGTCTAATTATCATTCAATTGACTAAATCACACTACACAAATCAAGTCCCACTTTCCAGGAAGACAGCCTTCTGCTCCTCTCATGTTAACTACTGTCTGCCATGCGGTGAGGGTGGATTCAACACAATAGAGCCTATTAAGAACTATCATTTTCCCAATAAAAAGTAAACATTTAAAAGTCCTCATCTTCTTTAACAGCTCCCCCATCATAATATTTTCTCATTAAATCAAGAAGTGACTTGAACCACAAAGAAGAAAAAATTAATTCTATTATTTCATCCCTCTCACACGGCCGCCGAGGGTTGAAAGATACCGAAAAACGAAGAGAATCTTTATTTCTTCCATCTGTGCGCCCTAACGCCCTCTTCCTCCAAATACGAGAAGAAGAAAAAGAAGAATCGACCCGAAAAAAAATAAACCGTTAAACCGGAGTGTAACAAAGGGGTGAAACGAAGTGTTTGCATTTTGGGCTGCTGAGTTTGACTCCGCTTTACTCATGAATAAACCGTTAAACCGGAGTGTAACAAAGGGGTGAAACGAAGTGTTTGCATTTTGGGCTGCTGAGTTTGACTCCGCTGTCTGCTGAGTTGATGAAAATTTCTTTGCAACCAGCTGAGAAATTAGAATTATCCCTTATACCCGGTCTTTTCCCGGGGGAAGCCTGAGACGTGCCTCTAAACCACAAGAGTTTGCAGCGTTTTAAATACGCTGCGTGGAAAGCGCTCAAGCTACAGTGCCCAAATTCGAACTCCGTCTTCCCAATCTTACCTTCTACCTGTATACCAAATTTGAAGATTTTATGGGAAACCGTTCGCATGCTATCGCACCAACGGACAGACGGACAGACCGACGGACAGTAATAACGATCTTATAAAGGGGTTTCACCCCTTAATAACAAAGTGATGAAGTACTAGGTTTTAAGATTTCCTGAGAGTGTGAGATGAGCTTTGCGCTGGCTCAGGATTCTATACATTGATTTTGAGTAGCATTTGAATTTTCCCGAGAAGATGAGAGATTTTTAATTTTTGTACATTCTGAATTAATATGAGAAGGCTGACAGAAAATATATTATACACGGTCGGGCGATTAAGCCAAAGAAATATTTTTGAGGCCACATTCTGAATTAAGATTTCAATAATAAATCTGACAAAAATTATCATCAACGGTTTGGCGCATGGCAAACAAGATTCTTTTTGGGAGACCAGATTTTTACAACAAGAGTTTTAGGGGGATTGTATTTTTCCCGAGGGGTTTGTTTTTTTCCTGGGAAGAATTCAATGTACATTGAGATTTTCCTAGGAAAAGAATCAATGTACATTGGTTTTTTCCTGCAGGAAAGATTCAATGTACATTGAATTCTCCCTACATTGAAAAATTCTCTTTACACCGAAATAGAAGCATCAACTTTCCCGAGTTTTTCTAGCCTTGTAATTTGAGGTTTCTTTGGGGGCGGTAATGTTTCTCCTGCGTCCGCATTTGCTTAAAGCAGCAGCGTACACTGATTTTGCTTTGGATATCAAGGGATTATTCATTGACGCAAATTGTGTGCGTCCAAGTTTCAAGGCTCCCAATTTTAAAAAGGCTGGACTTAAAAATCTGAAAACTGGGAGGAATGTTGTTTGAATGTCGGACAACTTCCTGGAGATTCAGATTTTTAAGCTCAGTACTATCAAAATGGGAGGACTTGAAAACTTAGACAAAGCTCCCTATATTTCGCTCATTCTTTATTGTTTACAAGCTACTATTTTTCTACTTAAAATAATTAGTTTTACTTTTGTGTTGAAATAAATTACTTACTTTAAAGCACCAGAACTCAAAGA
>JABASM010000912.1:0-17764 GCA_019776545.1 Brachystomella parvula | reverse complement strand
AATCATTACTTTAAATCCATGGGGGTCGGGGATGATACTTTGAGCTCTAATCTTAGAATCTGCTGTACCATTGACTTCGAAGCATGTGAGCTCATTTGTAACAGAATCCGTTGTCATTGGAACGACTTTACGCATAACGCCATACTGCCCGCGGTTTCCAAGCTGATAAGTTTTCGAGACTCCTGAAAAGGTGTAACGACCGTATTTCTTTTATTTATGATAAGGTGTTGAAAAAATAACGAAAAAAATTTCACCTCCATAGAAGTCTATTCTACTTAACCCATTTGTCTGATCCACCCAGGCGGAGAAAGTCTCTTCGATTTCAGCATAAGGGATGTAGAGCGTCCCCTGAGTGATGTAGATTGGACTTATGACTGGAAACTCATCATCGTCGACAGTATTGTCATGAGTACCAGATTGAGTCCCACCTGAAATAAAATAAATCCACCGAAATTTACTCCTGGCTTCCTCAAAATTGGATTCCAGAGAGGAATGACAAGAGAATTTTATCCTTAAAACTATGGATACTGTCAGCATGTCTAACAGCAAACTTGCGTCCCTGGCTTTATGCTGTCCAATTATCGCTTTTTGATGTTTTTTATGTTATTATTTAGAGGAACTGATCCATGCTTTTCCATTGCGTAAAAAAGACGCCAAGCATCTTCTTTTTTGTACAGTGGGCATAACACTGAACAGCAAACGTTGACAACGTAGGTTCTGAAAGCACTTCGGCACTATTTTGAAACATGCCGCATACAACTATGCAAGAAACCTTGCTGCCTTAGCTCAGTTAGTGTCGAATCGACTGGTGAAAGTCATTTTTCTAAATTCGAATTCGTTTGACCTCTGGAGGTCAAAGGTCAGCTTGACCTTACAGATTTGGACAAGCGATACGTCGATCGAAAGTTCCTTAGTCCTTGATTCTAAAAATATTGACCTTTTTAGCCAACACCATGGCCGTTAGGGGCCGCTAAACTTCACACTGAAGATTAAACGACCTCTAGCGGCCATGTTGTGAGCTAAAAAAGTCAAGTATAGTATACTTTTGAAGCTAGGGAGCTAAGAGCTTTCGAGTGACGTATCGCTTGTCCCGATCGGTGAGGTCATGGGGCTGAGCTTTGGTGACCTCCTGAGGTCAAATTCGAATAGAGAAAAATGACCATCACCAATCGGTTCCACGCTGAAAACTGAGTTAAGCTCCCAAAGTTTCTTTTAAACTTGTATGTGGCACCTTTCATAATGTTTTTGTGGCAAAGTGATTTGACCATGAAAGTTTTTTGGAAAAAGCCGAATTCAAAAAAAGCGTTTCTTAAAAGCCAGCGCTTGAATCTCCACAATAATGTCAAGGTTCAGAAAACTAACTTGTCTGCTGCTCAAGGTTGCACACTGTAGCTCTCACGAGAGAAAGTTCTGAAAAAACTTAAAAGAAAGGAAACTTACCAAGGAATAATATGGCGACGAAAAAGAAGAAAGGAGAAATCATCTTTCTTTCTCCTCACTTAGTGATAAAATTGGTGGAACTGATATCACGGTATTTTCTTCAGAAACTAATCAAAAGAAAACGTACAAGTTAGTCTAAGTTCATCAAAGTTGTATAAAGATGGAAAATAATAAAAGTTTGATGTAAGACGAAGAAGAGTCTCTTATGTACTGAAGGATTATTATTTCATCTCGTAAGAAGATACGACAAAAATAAGAAAAGCTTTTTTATTTTTTGATATCCTTGGGTTAACTAGGGTTCAAGAGTTCATTTTCTAGAGTTTATCTTTTACAGTAAATCCTATTAATATAAAACCTTTCCAACTGGTAGCATATATCATGGGTCAAGAACAGACGATGCCTCCACTCACTCACTCTCCACTTTGTGACTCCTCCAGTTCCAGTTTTTTTTTTTTTTTTGGATTACGAAATCTGAGATGGCAAGCGATAGCTATATGATGTTTTTTTTTTGTTTTTGTTTCTATCCAGGAGAAAGAAGTTTGTTGACAGAAATCTTCTGAAGATATAATAACTCTTGATCTGCCAAAAAAAATTTTTTTTGAAGAGAGGTCAAGATGACACTCTCGAAAAGTTTCCGTGACTCCTCACGATAAGAAAAATTTCTTCCACATGTTACAGCCTAAGGACGTCAGGTTTACATAACCTTGTGACTCCAATTACAATATTTTAAAGAAAGTTTATCTAACCATCGGCCATCAACGAAAAATAAATAAAACTTCCAGAAATATAAGAACAGTTTCCCTGTTACGTCGGACTCATAAAATGAGGTCGTTTCATAATCTTTGTAAATTCCTTAAGTGTGCAGAAGGTTTTAAAATTTTTGCCAGTAGTAGTAGTTTTGAAATTGAGTTAACTGCATAGTAAAAATGACAAGCTAAGCTTAATTTACAATGTTTTCATGAAAAGGTGTATTGTACACCCCAGCTGGAAAATAAATGGAACAGGGACGCTGAACTTCTATTAATGTCAAGATATTTCCAAAAGCACACTTACCCTAAGGAAGACTTTGCTGAGCTGAACACCTTGACTTCCCGACGTCCCTCCTGTGATTTAGCGCTTTTATTTCAGTCAGACAGATTTAAAAACTGACTGAAAGGCTTACTGAGAATTTATCAAAAAAACAGGGATTTTCAAGGACATGGCAGATCCAGTTCTGTTACCTAACACGAAGGAGCAGGACCCACCTCACACAACTTTCATTGTTGTGGTATTGGACATGCAAAGAAGTGTATCTGTGAGTCCGTGTTCATCCTGAAGTAAGAATAGGTTAAGCAATGGAAAAGCTAAATGCTTTACAAATGCTCTCTCTTGGTTTGTTTGGGGCATTTCTGTCTTCCATAACTTACCACTGTTATTGTCACATTAATAGAAAGCAAAAGCAAGGAAAGCTCTGCTTAAAAAAATAGTTTCTTCCTGAAATAACTACACCTTTAACCCCCCGCAAAGATCAGTTGACAATTGCCAACACGCTTAACGATTCCAAGATTTTCTAAAAACAAATTTGCCCATAGGGGGTTGCAACTTTCTGCAACTTCCTAGCAAGCGTTTCTCTACACTTTTTATGCTGAGAGCTAAGCGGTGGGACGTAATTTGTTCCGGCAAGGACGCTCGACTTAGGGGGGCGGGGGCGGCCCTATTTTAAACAACAGTAATCCCGAACTGCCAATGATGCGACCTAAACTAGCAGCGTCTAGCAGTATTGATAGTTCTCCGACATTTTCATCATTTGAGGAATGGAGATCTGGCTGAACTGACACGTTCATCTTATGCTTGACGTCCTTTTAACTTTGTTGACAATTGTCAATAAAACGGTCTTACGGAATCTCCTGTTGAAAACTGTCAACGTTAGTAGCCGTCTCATATTTCAAAGTCACTGGCCTTCCGAGGGTTAAAGAGCAAATTATAAGCTGAAATTAATTTATTTTTTACCTTCAAATTTTTTTTTTAAAGTTCAAATTTTTTATTGAACACTTCACTTTCACTTTGGTTAAACTTGGAACCTTCAAATTTTTTTCTTTTCTTGAAAGTTTGCTTAAAATTATACGCCAATAATCAAACCCTTCCAACATAGTGCAACAGTTTTTCAAGCCTCTGGAGAAAGTTTGGAGAAAGGAAGAGAGGAAATGATTTTTATTCAATCGAATTAGCTTTAACGCGTATCACATAGGAAAATCAAGGGATAAAATATTCCAAGATTTTCTGCTCTTAGATTCCAACTATTCTTCAAGCAGCTACTGACGATTGACTTTTGTAGCTTCCATCTCGCAGTGAAAGGATTTTTAGAATCCAGTGACACGCCTTGAAATGAAAGTTTTCGTATGAGCCAAATACCGACTGGTTGAAGAGCGGAGTGACTGAAGGAGCATGGCGTCCCTACTTATTTTACTACCACTGGCTCTGTGATTTCGATCCATGTACGACTTTAGGGCCCTCTCTTCCCAAAGCATGGGCTTCGGTGCTTCCGGATGTCCTCCACTTGCCCGTTCATTCAAATAATCTATCATTGGCCTGTAGTAGTTGGAACCATAGTCGTAGTTATACTCGTACAAATTACTCTTGGGTCTCTTCCAATGAATGAAGGTCGTAGGTCGTTTCTTCGGAGCCGCCCCTGCAAATGTCCCTTCTGAACTTGCCAAATCTCCTCCGTCTCCCATCCTGGCTAATCAGACCTGAAATAAATCAGAGCTTCGTGTTAGAAAGTGTCTGCTTTCTACTCATCCGTTGACAGCCGAAAATATATTTTCACTCTAGACCTCCTAAATTAGAAACTCAAGTATCGAAAATTTCTGGCTGAATAGCCGCTAGTAGTCGGGAAAGAAATTTTTGTATGCCTTCATTGTCCTACTTCAGAAAAATGTTTGTGAAATTACGAAATTACTATGAGATTCTGCTCCCAGCAACCTCAATAATAGCTTTGTAATTCTCCTCGACTTTACTGTGTAAGCGGCTGTTTTTTTTTGCTTTCATTTAGAGCGGCTTAAGAGGGAACAGTAAGAGGTAACCAGTGACTTCTAAGTCGAGTTTAGATTTATACAACTCAGCACCCTATCGAGAGCAACATATGATTTTTCTAGCTGCCGATGGCGCCTGTGGTGGGAGCGGTTAGGTGGGTCAATCGCTGCTTGGTGCATGGAAATGTGGATAAGAGAGAAAAGAAGCATCTTTTTCTCTCAGCCAGTGAATGATGATGATGATGATGTTTTATGGTGAAAGAAAAATACGCTTCTTTTCTCTCTTATCTACATTTCCATGCACCAATCAGCAATTGCCCCACCTAACCGCTCCCACCACAGGCACCATCGGCAGCGAGAAAAATTATTTGTTGCTTTGGATGGGGTGCTGAGTTGAATGAACATAAACTCGCCTTAGAAGTCGCTCGTCACCCTTTACTGTTCCCTCTTTAGTTAGCAAATTGCCGGAAAAATTTTCGTAATTGAAGCCTTTGCCTGGTTGCTCCAAGTACTCTGCGAAATTTTTGCAGAAGCTCGATCAGTCGGCCATTATTTATGTTCTCCGTAAAACTTTGAAAAATAAATAATAATAAAAGATTGAGAAAATATGATTTACATGAATCACTTTAGTTAGGTATGAGGCCTAAGGCATTCTCTCCCTAAACCTGGATCAATTTGTTTGTTTTTAGGCTGAATTTTATCAGTATGGAAGAAAAATGCTTGCCTGGTTTAAGTTCGATAAAGGTACAATAGATAATCCGAAGGAGAATGAGTTCCTGGCCAGCAAGCGTGGAAGAAAGGATGTTCTCACTGACGCGTCTCCTCTAAGATTTATAGTCCTCTAAAATGTATTAGAAACAGGAGGGTTTTAATAACAAAAGTCTGGTAACTGGATTGGATCCGAACCGGTAAGGAAGAAGGCACGCACAAGCAAAGTGGGCTACTAGAATAGTAGAGATACTTATTTTAAAGCGGTAGTTGGTGGTGGTGGTGGGTCATGCCAGATTTAAAAGATTATCATGAGTCCCCGAAGAAAACCTGTATTGTGTTCCGCTTAACAAAACCCGGGCCGGGTGAAATATGTCACAGGAGTAGCCAAGTCAGGGTATAGGGTTATAGTAGTCCTACTTCACTCGATACCATTTTTATTTTGCATCTCTAGCTTATATTTTTGGTGGAGGAAATGCCAAATATTGTTTTAAGATCCTCACTTCGTCCTGGGTGTCGTGTCATCGGGTTTTAGCCAAAACCTCAGTGTCATCATCATCAGCACAAGAAAAAAGTACCGTAAATTTCCAAATAGTAGCCGGGTTCTAAATAGTAGCCGAGGTCCCTGTCTCTAAGCCTCCATTTCTTCATTTAATTCTTTTACTTTTTAAAAAACGGTCCTAAAATGCCAAAAAGAGATGTTTTGACATTGGCTTCTAAAGAAGTGTAATTCGCAAAATCCAAATCAGGGGAGGCTGCAACAAAAGAATTTTATCTGAATAAAATTATCGTGAATAAACTTATATGACTAAAAATAGTATGAACAAAATAGTGGCCGGTTCCTAACAGTAGCCGAGGGTTGAAAGTCATATTTGGAAATTCACGGTATGTCGGAAATGAGATCTAGGAAATGATTTCCCTGGTAGGAAAAGTTTTGTCTCCAGAGAAACTTCTACTTCTCCGACCAGGGTGCTTTTCCCAGCCTCACTTTTTCCTATTGTAAATTATTTTCACCTTTTGTTGAACTGAAAAAAATAAATAATAAAACATCTTCAAATCTTATTTACCTAATATAATATCCTTAATCGACGAATTTCTCAGGACTCGGCAGAGAGTCAGCCGTTTTAAATTAATTTAAAAATGGTTGAAGAATTTCAGCCTGGATAATTGGATGAAACAGGAATTTTTAATTAATTAAATTTCTTTAATTTTCTTCTGTGTCATTAGTAAAGATTTCCTAATTCTCAACTCATTCGCAGCGTTATATAGGACTAACCGCAATAAACTTTGGATTTAATTTAAACCAAGCGCAGGGGAAAGAAAGAAAATTTGGTCATTGGTTATGAAAATAGAAGAATTTGGATGGGAAAACTCTAGAATCTTTTCTGCTCTATAGTATATAGGACTAACAGCAATAAACTTTGGATTTAATTTAAACCAAGCGCAGGGGAAAGAAAGAAAATTTGGTCATTGGTTATGAAAATAGAAGAATTTGGATGGGAAAACTCTAGAATCTTTTCTGCTCTATAGCCAAGTGTTTTAACAGTAATTTTATCAATTAATGTTTTCCAAGTTTTTATTAATTTAATGAAATGCTTGCCTTTTTTCTTTTTCTAGTAGGTTGGTTAGAGTTGGAGTTGGAACTGGGGAGGAGGGGATAGGGAGGCATTAAAATCTGCCAATGAGGAAGCCATCCTCAACTTTTCTTTGACTATAATAACCTGAAACGTTAATTAAATCACCTGTGAGCTGTGATTCGCTTTTCTCACTCTCTTTGCTAATCCCCACTCTACAGGGAAACTACTTTTTTAATTTAATTACGCTGTCGCTTTGTCATTCTGGCGTGTCAAATAAATTAAATCAAAAGAAGAGCTTTAAAATTTTCTCTTCAGAAATAGAAAGAGCTATGGAAACGATGGAAACCAGCGATTATGTAATTGTTGATTCACGTAAGACACAGAAATAAAGGTCAAATCAAATCAAAAATGAAGAAATTTCACTTTCCAGTTTTCTTTGCTCTGAAATACACTTTTAGCCTTTGATTTTTTAGTATGTACTGTTCTAATAATCAGAGGAAATTATTTCCTCGAGCGAAAATGTAGAGACTTTTAGAGAAAATGTAATTGTTTTTCTTGTCGACCTCCATAAGGGAATCAAAGGGGATAGGCATCATGGCTACTCTCATGATTTTGGAATTTGGAGCACAAATGGAACTACAGGCTTCAGTGATTTCAGATTTATCAGTCTACTCAATAAAAGCGAAGAAGGAAGAACAAAGGATTTCTGCTATCCTAATTTTGAGGAATTATAAAGGATTTTTTAATTTGTATTCAGAAGGGCTTTTTAGAATTTGGAGCAGGCTGCGTGGCTGGATCGAGACTGATGATAGACGAGAAAGACATGACGTGATGGATCATTTGTTCACTTGAGAAAATCTGTCAGTTGAAATCACCAGCACGGACTAATCAGGTTGAATTCAGCGGAAAAGAACCCCTAACATTCCTTCATGTCTTCTTTTATGATCAGATTCAAAAAATTCTAGCCGTATATTTTAGTAGAATTTGAGCCACTTCTCAAGCCTTATAAGTAACCATAAAATTCTCAAGACCTCAAAGTTTTACTACTTTTCTCTTTCTTATGGTAATTTCGAGTATCTAGTGAGATCGATTCTGGTAATCTTTAACTTTCCTCCACGCTTTTCCATTTCTCAAGGAAGGGTTAAGCTGGAACACCAAAATCCGTTTCCTCTTCTATTTTCTAAGAATTGATAAACTGCTTTTTAATTCCCTTGATCCTGGAATAGGCCAATAAATTATATTCAAGTTTAGAAATTGAACTTTGTATCCAATCAACTAAGTTCGTGATGCATGAAAAAATCATGGAAGAAAAGGAATGTCTGGCAGAATCCCATATGAGTGGCCTCTCATTGTCTTCTGGGGCTTCCATTGTGATAATTATACCCGCACCTCAGATAGTAAGTAAATCATGTCACAGATTGTAATTATTAAGAGAGATCAGCAAAGACCTTCAAGTCGCACTCAACGAATCTATTTCTAGAACTTTTCCCCAACTGATACTTTAGAGAATACTTTGATGGATTGATACAATTAAATACAGAAAGTGCCCTGCAGTCTAGAACTTAAACAAATTAAATCCATTTTCCCCCGGACTGAATATGAAGAGCCATGTGGCAAGGCCATAAAGTTTAAAAGCTTTTCAAAAAGTTGTTCGAGTGAAAGATCTGAAACATCAGCTTATGCAAAATCTTCAAAAAAGCAAATTCCCTTGTATTGGTTTTATTTGAATAGCATCTTGCATCTAACTATACAGTATTAGTGGGCGCTTCCAGGAAAGCATCTAGGAAAATACAGTGAAAGCAGATAGCTTTCACCAAGTTTGTATGGAATGGAATTATGGCGGATAGCCAGTCTTCGAATTTAAGAGAAATAAAAAAAAGGACAATGCGATGGAAATTTTATCCTGTGTAATTATAATTTTGCAAAGGGAATATTATTTTACGGCATATTTTGCTCAGCAATTTTCCAATACAAAACCCTACAAAATTATACCCAAAAAATCTAGATGACCAGGAGCCGAGCTGTTCTACCGTAAAACAAGCAAAGAGGAATAATTCTCGACAGGCAGCTTTTGATTAAATAAAAGGGAGTGAAAGCGACTTTGCACTTTCTCTTAATTTGGCATCTGGCTCAAGTTTGATACAAACGTATCCTGTATAAATTTTATTTCAGACTTGCAAACCTCTTCACACTAAAAGTAAAAGGAAGAAGTTGTGAAAGGATTTTAGTATTTCGAAGAGCAGCGAATGACAATGAGCAACTGGATTTATTCGTAATATATTCCTATACTAGCCCTAGAAAACCACGGACACAAAACTTTCACTCTTTAAAACGACTTTTGAAGAAAGTGAGTTTTTCATAAGGCACTATGTGAATAATGAAGAAAACCGAAGGGTGCTTCATAAATACGTAGAATGCTTAGCATATTATGCAAACATAAACATGGACAGGGCTGCATTTCACGACGCAACTTGTAGCTGAAAATCAGATTGGCGCCAACTGCCATACTTCCTTAAATGGCAACAGGAAATAACCCAGTGAAGTATTTTTACATCAAACGGTTCAAACCTTATACTTTCAGAAATTCATAGCTACTAATTAAACAAAAAACACGAAAACATTTGATTCTGGAATAAAGTATCCACCAATTAGCAAGTTATAATAGCACACACCTTGCCTTTTAATTTACATAACTTTTACAGCAGAAATTTTCCCCACAAGAGCAATTAAAATAAAGAAGCAAACCAGGATGAAAAGGAAAACAAGCCGGAAAAGTAAAAAACTAATGATCAAAAACTTCTGCGATATAGTGACGTAATTTTCACTATTTCCTACTGGTTTCAATTTCTACCGGCGAGCTCTCTAAGGTATCGCTTGTAGTCTCCCACCCAATTATTTATATATTTCCAAAACTTTCACCCAAGCTTTTTTTCCTTCTGTGGGTTAGTTAGTGAGCACATTTTTAACAGAATATTATTAGCTTCTAATTTTAGCAAATACTAAAATTGCAACACTTTTACAGCAATTTCAGCTAAACTATTCCAAACCGTTTTCCATAGCTATAAGGCATCCAGTGGTAGGCAAGGTTGTTCGAATGAAAAATTCAAGACTGTTAACTTTAAAAAAGCCAGAATTTTTTAGTGGAACAACCTTGCCAAGTAAGTGAGTTCTGAAAAACTTGTACTCGAATTGTAAGAACTCTAGGGCATACGTTAGTTTTTTCGTGGAAACAGTTTTTGATTGGTTAGATTGTTATGGCTGGATTGGTTGGCTATGATTGGTAGATTATTCTGAGAAGAAAGCTGTCAAAAACTAAGTGAAGTAAAATCTCAATTTTTGGAAAAGATTCCTAATATAAATAGTTTTCGAGCCTAGTCATCCTCATAACTTGTTTTTACCGAACGCTTTGATATTCTAACACTTTTACTAGCTCCCCCACTACTCCCACCAAAAGACTCCAAATCATCAGCGAACCCAACGCCCTTTGGTCTCGATCCTCTTAAGAAATCTTCTCCAGCCCCTCTTCCTGAACTGGGATAATCATCTTCCATAGCTTCAGCCAGTCGAGCTTTTGCCCTAGCACGAATTTTTTCAATCCTTGATTCCGTTGAGTCTTCTCCAGAAGCTTCCTGCTCAAATCCACTCCCACCACCGAAATTTGATTCTTCTTGTTCTCTCTTCGCCCGGAGCTTGGCACGGAATTTTGAGGCTGAGCTCTCAGCATCTCGTCTCATGTCATCCATCATTTCTTCAGCAGCTGAGGATGATGACTCAAAAGGTCGGCGACCCTTGGACTTGAATGGATCCTCAGTCATGAAATCCGAATCCGCCCTTTGGTTCCCGGGTCTCCTACCACGTGAGAAAAATGGCTCATCAAAAGGATCCTCCATTACTCGGGGAGAGGGTGGCTCATGACCGCGTCCGCCTCCGCCTGGGCGTGGGCTGTGACCCCTAGGAGCTCCAGCAGCATCCAATAGTCGGTCCCCAAAGGAAAACCTCGGTGCTCCAAAATCATTAAACTCTTCGTTTGGATTGTAGCGCCCTCTTCCAAAGTCAGGATCCTCAGACAGCCCAGCAGCCCCAAATCTGTCACTGGCCGAAGCAGGTTTTGGTCTTCCAAACAAATCATCAGTTAAAGATGAATTTCGTCCAGCAGGTCTGCTATAAGTTGGTAATCCAGAAGTTCCATACTGTCAAAAAAGGATCAGCAACAAAAGTCAGAGGATTTGCAAAAAAAAAGAAAAGTTTTCTCTTTTAATGAAAGTGGAAAAAGTTACCACAGGATTTGCTGCAAATCTCTCAGCAAAAGTTCTAGCCTTGGGGGGACTACCAGCTCTTCCATGGGATTTCAAATCAGCGTGTAGGAGTTGAGGCTTATAGTAATGCTCTCCAAGATTGTAGTTGTAGTCATAGACACGAGTGGGTGGTTTCTTCCAGTGAGTTCGACTTCCAGACATGTCAAAATCTCAAAGACAAATTTCCAAGGCCCAGAAAGTCACCCTGAGGTTTTTAATGAAAGTTTAAATTAATAAAACCCTTTACCGATTTTTGTTTACCGAAACCTTCAAACTTCTTCTTCCTCCCACAAGAAGTTAGGGTTTAGCTTAGTTAATATAAATGAATAAAAATAAAATATAAAATAAAACTTACTAAAAATGATGAGTAGCCGTAGGTGAACTGATGCAAATCTCTGGAAGATCTCCTTAAGCCGGCAACTTGATCTTGCGTAAATTCTCGTTTCCCAAATTCCTTGAGGTGATTAAGCTTTTGGCTCTCTGATGAGTGTTAGAACGTACTGGAAATAGATTTTCATCAGACTATCGATACGGATCCGCTATATCACCAAAAAATCTGCCTATAGAGATTAGAGTTTAAAAAGACTAGGAAATCTAGGAAAGGCAGCTTGAATGTAAGCTTTTAAAAAACAAAAGTTCCTAACAAGCCATAGCATTGGGCTACCATTCAAGTTTTTTTTTTCTCCGATGACTTGAGAAGGCTTGTAATCTTCTTTAGAGATCTGCAGTCAAGAGAGTTTTTGGTAGTAGACGCTTTGGTCTTAAAATCAGCAAGGATGGGCTTTGAAGATCCAAATAGCTTGGCAGCCACCTTACTTTTTACTTCCATTTTTTTTACTTCTAGCGAAAATGAATTGGGCTTTATACCTATCTTCTATCTATACGTCCCTCAGCATCCTATTTCGAGCTATGGGAATGAAGTTATTTTTGCTTCATTCGTTTTCGGTAGTAGTAGTCATGAAGCTTCATACTCAATTCAACAAAGTCAATAAACTACATAAAAAACTTTTACTTCTCCATTTCAGTATTATATGACGCAAAGTTTCTCGAAAAAAAAAATCAAAAGCCTTAAAGGGCTTTGAATTCGTCGACGAGTATGACGCAGTGGGAATTTTTTGTTCAATTGAAATACTCAATTGTCAGCACCAGAAAAAATAAGCCTTGATTAGGGTAATCGATAGCTTTTTCTTTTGTACGTATTTGGAAAATAAAAATAAGAGTGTAAGGTTCCCTTGTTTTCCAAACTTCCGTGGGGCATTAAGTTTCACTGAGCTGTTTTCGACATGCCCTAAAAGCAAACCCCATTGTTTCTGCTAACTAAGGAGCTAATGACACGTTACATTGTTTTGTGAAAAAAAAGGAAATGAACGGCTAAGAGCTTTATGTATGGCTAATTTCTCCTAAAACTGTTCAGAACAAGACAACAACAACACTTTAATTAATTTGAGTCTACGCCTGATAAAGCCTAAAAGCCGATTGTCTAAAAAATCCTCATTTTAATTAGCTAAAGAGTCTGGACGTCTGGTTGTAGAAATAAATGGTAATAACAAGCTTGCTTTTTCCAGAGAGGCTAAAAAGACTCGATGGTGAAAGTCGAACAACGGAGAAAGCATGACGAGCGTCCTTTGTTTTCTCCAAATGCAGTCTATCTGACATCTTCCGGAATGTGGACCTCCTCCAAACAGGAGAATAGTTTTAAATCATTATTTTGAGAGGGTTAGTTTTCTCCCCTATTTAAAAATAACTTATATTTGGACTTTCTCTACGGAGGGAAGGAAAAATAGAGCTAGCTAGTCTTGATTTCAAGATAAAATTCTACTTCTCTTATTATTCCCTTTCTAAAACGCTGTTTTCTTCCCAAAACACGGGGAAGTGCTTTTTGAACGAGGGAGAAAACTAAACCTCTTCATTATTCTCTTTATTTGTGTCTCTTGCTAAAACTATAAGCTCAACATAAAATTATAAGTTCTAAATAAAATTAAAGAGGTGGAATAAATTGGGGCAAACAAAACAACTCTACTCATGTACATAAGAAATTCAAAAACTGTCCGGAATGTCAACTACTTAAATATGAAGCTATCTAGCGGGGAGCCAGCCCTACAATTTTCACAGTTCTAGAGAATTCCTTAATTAATGACACACTGATCAAATATCCCTAATGAAGACCTTGATTTGTATAATCCGGTTCTGATATGTTTAGTTCTTAAGGCTTTTTTTCTCTCTAAGCGAGTAAATGCAGTTATTAAGTCATCGTCCGATTCTAATTCTAATTTTCGCTGTGCCTAATCCACTAAGCATTGATAGCAACAGAGAAGATCCGCTTGCCAAAAGTAAAGTCAGAAATAGTATAATAATCTACCAGCTCGATATGGACTCGCTAACTATTTGCAAATCCCTAACCAGCTACAGAATTTACAGAGCTACCTCCTTTCTATGTACACATGGTGGTTACTGAGTCATGTTGGTTTGTGTTCCAGCAGCAGTTGAATTACTGTCTCATCTGCTAAGGTTGAAATGTCACCTGCACGAAAAGTTCAATTAAAATATTTCGAAGAAATAACAAAGTAAAGTTCTTATCCGAATTCGTTGAGGTCATTATCCCATCACTTACCAAAATCTGAGTCTCCAGCAGCAATTTTCCGTAAAATTCTACGCATAATTTTTCCAGACCTTGTCTTTGGAAGCTGTGGAGCCAGCTGAATAACATCGGGAGCGGCAAATGCTCCAATTTTCTCCCTCACTACAATAAAAGATTTTACAAATAAATATTTATAAGAAATTATACACAGCTTTAATTCTCACCTTTAAGTTTTAATTCTTTGACTAAATCGTCCCCAAATTCAAAACCATCTCGCAGGGTGACGAAACAGTACGCAACTTCGCCTTTCACATCGTGATGTGCAGCAACTTGCAGCACTCTCAGCTATTGCTTTGTGTTCAATGAGAGCGGACTCAACTTGAGCCGTAGAGAGTAAGTGTCCAGAGACGTTGAGCATGTCATCCACACGTCCAGTTATCCAAATATAGCCGTCCTCGTCTCTTCGAGCACCTGTGTTACAAAAAGATCGGTATTACAAACCAATTGTAATATTGTCAGCTCAATTGTTTTTTTCTGGCTTTTTTTGCTCACCATCACCGGTTAGAAAATATCCAGGGAATTTCGTAAAATAAGTTGTCTCGAACCTCGCCTGATCTTGATAAATTGTCCTCATTAAGACTAGGCCAGGGCTGAGAAAATACCAAGTAGCCCTCCCCTATGAAAAATCACAACTAATTATTCTGAAGCGAAAAGAAGAAAGCACTTGTTTCGACTAACCTGGTCCTTCGATCAAGCTGCCTTCTTCTGTGAGTAGAGCTGGTACGACTCCAAAGAACGGAAATGTCGCCGAACCAGGTTTAAGAGACATAGCTCCAGGTAATGGAGTGATAACATGCCCACCAGTTTCAGTTTGCCAGAACGTGTCGCATATCGGTGTACGACCCTTGCCGACAACGTTGTAATACCAAAGCCAGCTAAAAAGGAAACCGTAACTCGTGAGAAGACTCCACAAGAATTTTGCGGAGGCAAAAAAAAACTTACGCCTCTGGGTTAATGGGCTCACCAACACTACCGAGCGTCTTCAAAGACGATAAGTCATGCCTGTGGGAAAAGATATAAGGTAACACTACTGAGAAGCTCATCCGCCTTGTTTTGCTTACTTTAATACAGCAGCTTCTCCAAATTTCATCAATGACCTGATAGCTGTAGGTGCTGTGTAAAACTGATTAACTTTGTACTTTTCCACAATTGCCCAGAATCGGGATTCGTTGGGATAAAAAGGAGTCCCTTCAAACTAAAAAATTCTCCGTTCGTTTTCAGATTTCTTTAAGTTTTTTTTTGAAAAATAATAATTACAAAAAATTTACCATAACAGAAGTGGCTCCATTTGCTAATGGCCCGTAGAGTAAGTAGCTATGACCGGTAATCCATCCTACATCGGCTGTACACTGTAAGAAAATAAATTAATTAATTGATAAGGTTCGGAAAAAACTCGGTGCTTTTGAATAAAGTACCCAGTATATGTCTCCAGGATGATAGTCCCATACATATTTGAAGGTTGTAGCCGTATATATCATGTATCCCGCTGTTGTATGGAGGACTCCCTTTGGCTTTCCCGTCGAGCCACTGGAAGATGAAGATACCGTTATACGATGAAAATCTGTCAGAACTTCTGAAGTAAAACACAATTACCTGGTATAAAGCATAAAGAGAGGATCCTCGGCGTCCATCCACTCCGGCTCACATTCCTCGCTTTCGTTTTCTACAAGCTGATGATACCATTTGTCGCGACTTCCGTCAAATGCAGCGTCATACTTTGACTCATTAAGAGCCAAGCGTGGAAGATGCTTCACCACGACGCAGTGGCTAATGTCGTGCCCCCTGTTAGCACAGATTTGGACAGCCTGCAAGAAAGTTGTCGGTGAAAAAAGAGCTGTACTTAAGCAAAATATTTCTTACCTCATCTACGATTTCTTTCAACCGGATAAGTTTATCTCCTCTAAACACACCATCAGCCGTAATTAATACTTTGCACCGTGCATCGAGCATCCTCTCACCGAGGGACGCTGCTGAGAATCCTGCGAACTGAAACCCGAATCAAAAATTTCAAACTTACTTTCTTGGTGAATTTTTAAGTGACCTACCACAACTGAATGAATAGCCCCAATTCTAGCGCATGCCAACATGGCTACCGCAGCTTCGATGATCATTGGGATATAAATTCCAACTCGATCACCTTTCTTAACACCCAACGTTCTGAGTGCATTGGAAAATTTACAAACTTCTGCCAAAAGTTCCCCATACGTTGTATTTCCCTCGTCTGATGGATCATTTCCTTCCCTGTAAGATGGAAAGCAACTCAATGAAGAGAGACCAGTGCTAATGGTTGCTAACTAATGGTCACATACCAGAAGAACGCTACTGTATCCTTCAGATTTTTTTTCTTAATGTTGTGATCCAGTAAATTGTAGCATATGTTCGTTGTCGCTCCATCCATGAATTTGGTATATATCGGACCATTCTTGACATTGAAATTGTACTCAAAGAAGTTACGGTCATCGGGCTGAGGCTTCTCGAAATGGAACTCACTTGCTATTTCTTTCCAGAACCCCTCCGGGTCGTCGATAGACTGTCTGTACTTGGACTGATAAGCCTCGAAGGAGCCAACGTAGGCGGAGTCAGAAAAATCCTTCGGCGGGTCAAAATGCTAAAGAAGATTTCCCATTAAAGATATCCATACGTACAAAAATTACTTGTGGAAGGAAATCTTACCTGATCCTTCATTTTCTCCGTAAGCTTAGGGTTTCCCGCAGCAGGCCCGTTCTGTATGCTCGGATCGCTTCTTTTCTTCCCTGTCATGATTCAATTTTAGCAAATTATTTCTTTTTCACGTGTTGTCTTTATCAGAACCTTACCAGGGATGGTGAGTGGCAGCTTCTTCAGGAAAAGAAGAGGATCCCAAGAGACTTCTATTATGTAACAATTATATGTCAGAAGAATGAAGATAACCGACTCCCATTGGTTGCGAAATAATGAAGATAAACAGTAGTGTAGTGCAGTAATATCTTAGTATTATACTACAGTGACGGTGCTCTGCTCTAGACAAGGCCTTGCAAATTGCGATCCAAGAACCTACACCTATATAGAAGAAAAAAAAAGATGGAAAACGTGGATCACCTTGATTCTCCCATTCAGCGTTTCGAGCTTATCTCTCTAGGTAATTGAAATCGAAGGCAGAGTCTTCTAAATAATTTACTCTTGTAACTTATGATTTAAGGCACATGTCAGAGTCAGAGGAATTGACATGACAGGCAGTGATGGAGACAGGTTTAGTTAGCTGAACATGCTAGACATGCCGTTGTTAGTTTGGTACCAGGAATTTTATGGATTAGAGTAGGATTGCGTGACACGCTTTGTACGCCCAAGACTGAGGGCTGTTACTGTTAGTACATTTACATACATAAGATAACTAGGAGAAATCTCCTAAAAGCTAAGCCAGTCAGTTGATTTCAATTGACAGAACAGAGCTGGCACAGGGGAGGTAGACCCACATCTGGGTATAGAATAGTACCTAATAATGGATCAAGATTTGTGCAAAGGTCATGAAAAAGCTGAGAAAATTTAGGACTGCTTACTAATTTTAATTAAGGGAGTCAGTCAGCTGTTAAAATGAACTTCGTCAGCTGTCTTCACTTAAGTTACTGAGTAATGAAACCCAGGTGCAGGATCCGTAAAGCTGAATTAATTAGCTTAACTTAGCTAAGGAACTCACTATAAAATCACTACCTTGATCTCAACAATCAGCCTTTTCTGAAGTCTGAACACAATTAATACTACGACGAAAACAAAAGGACCAAGGGAGAAAGGGAGACCTTGATTTTTTTTTTCCAAGTTTCAAGTGAGAAAAGAAATTGAAATTGCTTTCACTTTTCCCGACTTTTCTCATCCCCTCATCAAACCACCAATCCCACACCCGTATTCCCCAGCAGCATCCTTGGATATTTTCAACAATCAATTCGAGAAATCAGCGTTATGTCAGTAATTCCATCCATAGCTAACTTTGACCATTTTGACTAATGCTGAGGGCGAATCAAAAAGACTTCCTACCAAATCCGAGCCCTCTTTGTTGATTTTCTGGGTTGATCGCTCAGTATGACCTGGAAGTGAGGAATGATTAATTTCCTTTTTTTTATA
>JABASM010000911.1:0-17770 GCA_019776545.1 Brachystomella parvula | reverse complement strand
AACTGGTAGCCCAAATCAAAATTTCTTTAGCCAGAAACTGGTTTGGTTCGATAACAAACAAATAAAAAAATTCTGAATTATTCCGTTTCGGATGGCGGTCACTGTACAATTTAAACGCGGAAAATGCAGCTTTTACCTTTGAAACATCTTTCTCCATGGTTTTAACAAGGTAGCATCCTGAATCTCGTAGTTTTTGGTTCTGAAAGCCGTTAGGCATCTTTTCCACAACTTTTTATGGCAGCGCTTTGCAGTAGCGCTTTTTGATGTCGTTTTTGGCGGTACTTTTTAGCATTTTTGCAAAAGGTTACAGCTCATTTTGGGAGGCTCGGACTTTGAAAGGACGTCATTTTAAAACTACTCAACGTCAAGAGCTGAAATTCTGCAGCATTGCTACAGAAGTTGGTAAACAATGTTGCTGAAGAATTTCTATGAAACAGGGTTTGTTTTCGAAAACATCGGAAAAGCAAATAAAAGCACCCTATTTCGAGCACATACTTTAAAACTAAGGGGGAGAGAAAAGGGTTGAGAATGAAGAGTTGAGGAGGATATGAGGAGTGGGTGAGGATGAGCTGAGGAGTCAATGAGGAGGAGATGAGGGAGAAAGGAGGATTTTGTAATAAGTCAAAGCAAAAAAAAATTAAGTATACTAGATTAATTTTTAAATGCCATTTTTGAGCTAAAAACTGGATTTTAAGCAAATATAGAGTACGACCGAAATGAAATTATTAGTTTCTGGTATTTTTAAAGCTGAGGGGTTTTTGAGCTTCCAAGTTTAGTACATCGTTTTAACTGTAGTTGCAACCTCCTCACTCACTCCTTAATTCCTCCTCCTCTCCTCCCACCTCCTCCTCAAAAAAATGTAAAGGATAAGTAAACATCAACACTTTTACAAACAGAGTTGTAAGAAGTTTAGCGCTGCAAACCTCGAATCCCGCCATTAGCATCTTTTTTCAACCAATCGAACAACAGATCTCTGCGCAATGCTCAACTGACCCCATAGACACAAGTCAAAAAAGAAACAAAAACCGACGACAAAACCCGTATCACGTCCTTAATGAACCAATTAAATCCGTGTTAGGAGATATAGAATTTTGGACTTTTTATTCCAGGTGGTCTGCCGAAAGACCTCATGCTACCTTCAATGCAGGCAACGTCCAGTTTCAGTGGGTGCCTGGCCAATACTCAGCTCGGTGACATCGTTGATCTCCTGCAGGAGAATTTAGGGAGTAATGGAGTCGTGAAGGGATGCCACGGTATGATAATTTTTTTTGTTACTTTTCCCTTCAGAATGTCTTTTTCCTGCCTACAGGGTCCAGTCCAATCCTCCTCCATAATTATAACGTTCTAAATTTCAGAACCAACATGCATGGAATCAACTTGCACCGGCACGTGTACTAACAATGAGTGCAACTGTGAGCTCACTAGTATGAAAGGGAAGTATTGTAATGAGTCGGACGTGGAGTACTTTTTTAATTCCACGGTACTCGTCTACACGCTTCCATCTCCGAGATCATCAAAAGAAGATAAAATTAGCTTCAAATTAAAATCAGCCAAGAGCAATGGAGCTCTTATTCAATTTCAATCCCTCGATAATAATGATTTCATTCTCATTGAAATGGTAAATTAACTTCTAATTAATAAGGGAATTCACATTTTACAAAAAAAAAAAAAAACTTTTTTCCATGAAATTTTAGTCATCGGGTTTGCTCAGTATCCGATCCTCAATTGATTACATCAAGACAACGCTAACACATCCAACGAAATTAACCTCACAATGGCATTTAGTTAATATTCTCCGAAACGGAGGAAACTGGACAATAAAAATTGATAATGGATTAGAAATATGGAAGAATCCAGGGGGTGAGTCATTTCCAGCTTTCCCTTAATTTTGACCTTACCTTTTTCCTCCCTTACTTTTTTTTCTCCAAAATTTTCCTTTGCTTTCCTTCGCAAAATTAATCTTCAGAATTTTATCCTCGGTATCTCAGTTAATTCCTCATTCATGCAAAGAATTCGGCTTTCCATTGATTGATTTTTCCAAATGAGAGGTTTTTAATTTAAAGTTGATCGCTTCGCTTGATTCCCAATTAGACACGGGGAATCATTTTACCTTAATTCTATTTTAAAAAGAATATTTTTTTTTTTTCTAATCATGCAAATTTTTAGGTACAACCCCATCAATATTTCGTGACTTAAGTCGGATTCTCATTGGTGGTAAATTTAGTAATGGGCCAAAGAAGACGAGGATTTACGAACCGTTCGTTGTAAGTCAATAAAATAATAAAAAATCGAATAGAAAAGGGCCAGTTTTTAATTTCTACCGCTTTTCTTTTTTCCTACAGGGTTCAATGTCTGGTATAATAATAAATAAACTTAATATACTTCAACTCTACGAGCACTCAAATCCACAGATTGAATTATTCGGAGCTCCGTTTAGCTATAATTACAATGATCTCATGATGAAGGTAATTCATTAACTTCACCACATTTTTTTAGTAGTAGTAGTTGAAACTATCATTTCTAATTTCAGAATTTCCAAGCATAAATTTTGATTCACCTAATCCTTGATTTTAATTTAATTCCTTTCCCAGGCACCAGCCTCCTCACATCAACCCATTGAGAAATCGAGTGATGATTTAATATCCTCTGGTATTATCACATGTCCAATAGATGAAGACGACTGCGTTCCTAGTTCCGGTGGTGGTGATGAATTGATTACTCCTATTTATATTCCTAATTATTCCACGTTCAAGCCTAGCATTCCGTGTGACGATGAGGACTGCGTTAGTTCTTCCGGTGACGGGCCAGGGTCCAACTCTTGGTACACCACCACCAGCGAAAACATTATCACCAGCAATACCCCAGACTACTACAGCCCAGTCACCCCGGGTATTATGACCCATGCCAATGAGTCTCTTTTCACTGAGTCACATGACCCGTCGTCAACGACAACGAAGTTCCGCCCATCACCCAACATACCATCCATCACCACCTCTCAAGGGAACTACGACTGGTCGGACTATACGACGACCGACGGAACGCAGAAGCCAACTCCCCCCGTCGTCGTCGTCGTCACTCCAGCCAAGCGCCCGATCCCATTCTCACCCCCTCCTACCCCCTACCACACAGTTCCCACCAATAGAGTCTTTGACTGGGTAAACGTAAACGAACAGACCAATCCAGCTCAGAAACCAACGCCAAAGTCTACTGACCCCAAGAATAGTTTTGTGGCGGAAGCAAGTGATTCCACACTAATAATCATTATCATAATTGCACTCCTTATGATTATAATCGTAAGCATTTTAATAATTTTCTTCATGTGTAATCGGAGGGATGAGGCTCTCTTTAAAATGGAGAGTACGATTATTGATTACGGGGGGCGGGGCTCATCAGGGGGTGGTGGGGGTGGAAGGTTCAATAAAAGTAGTGCCGGTAGTGGGGTCAAGGAATGGTACGTGTAAATCGGACTTAAATAATTTGATCGGAGTAAGATACCTGCGGATTGTTAACTACCTTATACTTAAAATTGTTGAATATTTGTATAAGCGATGTCTGTAAATAGTGCTATAGGCACCAGCTAACCTTCTTCAAACTGCTGGAAAATTATGCAACTCTCCAGAGTGGAAAAAAAATTTTACTCTTGGAATTTTTTTTGCTAACAAAGTTTGACATCTCGAATCAAAAAAATAAAAAATATTTAGGAAATCATTCACTATGCGTCTGAGGTCAATCAATCGTGGTCTTCTACTCAAGAAGCCTTGTAATTAATATTATTATTACGTTTAGCTTTGTCTAAAATAATTAGAAGAAAGAAATTAATTATTAAGAATTTGTTATACAAAAACTTATAGAGCAGTCTGTTAAGCTCATATTGTGTATGACCATGACTTAAGGGTTTTTTAAAGGGGGTCTTTAGGAAATGAAATTATACTCAAGTGCTAAAGTTTGACAGGAGAGGGGTCAGTACCAGTACTAACTTAAGAAAGGAAAAAAAAAAATCAGAGTCATTATTAAGGGTGATGGTACTTATGAGGAGGCAGTTGCTGTCACGTCAAACTGTCAAAGAAGATTTCCGTCTATTTAGTCCTTTTCTTAAATTAAACGGTTGAACTAATAAAGGTGAGACAATAGAGTTTGAGTGTCAATTTTTTGGCTCGTCGTCGTCGTGGGACTTCATGAGTCTTAGTGACGACGACGGTTCTCAGGTAAAACATAAAAAACTCGGCAGGATGTGAACTTAAACCCATATAACCATAATGAGGAGAGAACTTGGGAGCACTCATTCAATTCTTTTAAGTGAGCCTATTCAACACCTTCGCGTCACTCACCACTTCTAAAAAAGCTTTGATTCCTCCTTTTGTCATTTTTATTCTTCTTTTTGTTTGGGAATGACACGAACGTTCGAAGGACCGCTTTTCAAAATTTGCAAAACTGAAAGCGCATGAAAAAAAATTTCCAGGTTCGGGCCCTCTTTCTATGTGTACAGGATGTCGCTTATGAGAAAACTTGTCTCCAGCTGTCGATGAGGATGCAACAGGGATGAAAATTTATAATTAGACATGCGTCTCTCCTGGAGGAAACAAATTTTCCTTTACAAGCGTCAACCGCACTTCCTCAGGTGTTAATCGTCCATTCAAAATCTTTAAAATTAAATAAATCACGGAATGACACACACAATTCTAAGAATTAAGCACTTGGGAATAATTATATTTGCTTTGAACAAATTTACAAAGAAGGAAAATAATTAATTAAAAAGATCATCTTTTTGGTAGAGCCCTATGCCCCTCTCCTCCCATACTCCTATTATTATTGACGGACTGATCACGACGATGATGAATTTGAACTCTCAGTATTTTATCTCCATCTGAAATCTCCAGTTACCTTTGTTTGGAATTTCGGGTATTCCTACCCATTAAAAAATCATCCCCCTTTTTAAAATCTCTATTCAAAATCTTTTGTTTTAAATTGAATTTTCACTCTTCTCTATCAATCTCATTCATGAGGAGAGCTTCCCTTGAAGGTCATCATCTTCCCAGGTATGAAACTTAATGTTCGCCCATCATAATAATAATGAAATGATGATTATCCATACACAAAAGATGAAGGGGTTGAGTCCTCTGAACTCCGAAGAAGGAAATTTTTAGGAAGAGGGATGAAGAAACAGAAGCATCCTACCTTTTCAGAGGAGAGGCCCTCTACTACTATATTTTCTACCTGAGTTCGGAAGAGACCCTTTTGAGAGGGTACCCTATTTTTTTTTTTTTGCTTATTAAGTTGACTCCTTGGTTGTCTCAGTAGAAAAACTAGTATATATACCTGGAAAGGAGAGCCACGACTTTCAGGAAAATTTATGACATCCCCGCACCACCACCACTGGTTTCTTCGTTCTTTTCCACGGTTGGCTTACTTATGATTTTACCTGGTCTTTCTCCTGACTCCCCATATTATTTTTTTTTACCTGTTGTTATTTCTTGGCTTCTTCTTCCGTTCGTTCATCATCACAGAGAAACTTACTACTTACTATCACTCTACCATCACTTCTTGGCTTTTTAGGTCTATCCCAAAAGTACCTCTTTGAGGATGATGGTGGATTTTGTTTCGTAGTAGACACATTAATAAGGTTTAATTCAACCCATCATCTCATTCTTCCGTGCTTCGTGGATCTCAGGATCTTCTCTCAAAATAATCTTCCTTGGACCGATGAATTTTTTTTTCAAAGGAACAAGGCGTCATGATATTATTATTTTTCACCTTAAATACTTTAGAGGGGATTAGAATAATAACGTTAGAATTCTCTCCATTTAACCTGAGTCACTACTGGTTGGACGGTGAGCAAGGGCTTATACTCGCCGACTCCTTCAAGCTGCATCCGATGATCCTCATCTTTTAGCTCCTGATTTTTTTAAAAAAAATTTTAGCTTGACCGCGGAGAGGTGGACTTATCCAGGTGCTCGTTCCTCTCCAGCTAGCACTGGGAAACTCCTTCTCCATGTCCACATCCTGTGGTGAGGAAAAGATGACGCGGTGACGGACACCTGATGAATTCTGTTACAGGAGAGGGGGAATCCGGTCCATGTCACCCCCGCCCACTCTGCAGGAGATGGACACACGAGTGAGGGTGTGAGTGGTCGTGCCTCAGGTCGACGGTCGCGTGTCACCCTAGTCTTGGTTCTAGTGGCATTAACCCGTTTGACTCCCATAGGTCATGTGTGCATGTTGTCATTCATTCAACTAAAAAAGTTCCCATGTGCTTCTCATACCTAGCCTTGAGGGTTGTTTATGGTGGGAGATTGAGAGGTTCACTCTCAGAGAGCTTGTAACTATAGTTTTTGCTTTTTAATCAGATGAATTTATCACTACTTCCCATCAACATCAACATCACCCAAATTAATCTCATTTTCTTCTTATATTTTTGCTCATTCCTCCTCCGCAATTCCCATTTTTATTTTACTCGAGCCAACTGCTGAGGTCTGATGAGACGCTTCCTCACCTGGTGAGAGAGGAAAAAGCCTGTTGCTCATTGGCTCATTTCTCGATTCCGGACGCTTATTTTTTGAAAGAAAGGGATTACTAGTCCTAGGGTGCCCAAAGACTGAACTGGGGATTGCTAATCCAAGGAAATCATAGGACACGACTTCACTCATTCAGGATTTATGATGAAGCATATCAAAGTCATAGGATTGGAGAAGTAGGAGGAAATCTCATTTAAAGCAGCTGCATTAACGAGTATTTTTTGATACGGAATCATGAACAGAGGAATTATAACATTTTCAACCCTTTTCTTGAGCCTTATTTATAATAACTGCTAGTACTAGAGGAGTAGGATCAGGAGACACAGATGTACTACTACTAGGATTCCCTAGGATTCCCCACATAATAGAATAGGAAGAAGGAACTTCCCCTAGTCAACGAAGGATGTCTTTTTTTCTTTTACTCCTGCATCCTGTAAGCATGGCTTCTTTTTTCCCAAGGTCCTCAGCTCCTAAGAGGAAACGACCAAGGAGCTAAAGCTGGGCTTACTTACTGTTTTTAAAGGCAGCTGCATTATACCAACTGTTAAAGGCTCTTTTACTCAAGCTAGCCCTGCTGCTGCCTTAAACAGCTCATCCAGCCCAGGACCGAATCAATCTGTCCCTTAACCAACAGGCCGTTCCTTAAGGGACACCTGGACCAGGATCACACGTGCCCTCCTCTCAATCTTTCATATTAATTAGCTGAATTCAGAAGCCTATGAGAACTTATTCCAATTTTCAAGCTCTCCACTTTCGTTTTCTCTTTGTTCGAGTCAAAGGTCAACGGCAGCAAACTCAAACGCTTTTTCAGCTCATCCTTGGATCCTGCAACCATATCTGGACACAATACCAAAACTCTTTAGTTTTACTACATTTTTAAGAGTGCTCTTATAATCAACCAGATGCAGTGAGTGAAATCAAAAGAGTTACTATCCGGGGCTCCAGTAGCCATTTTTTTTAAAAGCAAAATTGAGGGCCTCTAAAAGAATCAGACGGGGAATTGGTGCCACTGGATAAATCTTACGGTATCGTAGCAGCTATTTCGCCATTTTTCTTTCAATAGAATTTATCTTTCCTCTTTGCTTTGTATCCGGAGTAAGTTTCCAGGAGATTCTTGACTTTTCCATCATCCTGGGATCAAACCAAAAAGTTAGGGTATATTTAATTTAAATTGGGAGCAATGATAATGCTACCGTTCGTTTGAATACGCGACTACACTTTCCCGCCAACTTAAATTATCTCCACGGAAATTTTTCCTTAAGGGAGCTTTCATAAAGTACGTAATGAAGTTAGGTACCCCCTGCACTTTTGTCGTTACGGTAAAATTGATTACCGTTACATAACGCTGAAAAGCGATCACAGTTAACTATTTCCGATTTTTCGCTCTCCCAAAACTCGCGTCTTTTAGTTTCGAAGCAAATCCAAACGTTGGAGAAGTGTTGCTCCCGAAAAAAATGGTAATTTTATGTTACGTACTTTGTGGAAGCTCCCTGAGCGGGGAAGTTCTTATAGGGAGATTTTTGAAAATTTGAGCGGGGAATGTACCGCTTACCCGCTTAACCCGCTTACTCAAGATATACCGGTCCGCTTACTCAAGATACCGGTAGACTGATCCAGTTGATCTGATTTATTTTTGGGTAGGGTTGATGCGGCCCTGTATTTGTGTATAGGGAGAGGGCAATCTCTCTTCTGGTGTCCAAATGTGTATACCATCTGCATCTCCTTCGTTAGGTTTTTCATCCCCAGACAGATGCTGGTTCTCTGGAGCAACAAGAAGGCGAGGAAGGGCTGCTACTGTCTGCCAACTGCACCTCCTTACCACCTTTTAACAGTCCTCTCTCGGTCCAAGACTCAGTCCAGTAGAGCCACCAGTAGAGGAAGGACGTACAACTAGTTGCGAACATGGCCCTTCGATCCTCTTTCCTATTATCCACGATAATAGGAGTAGTGAGTACGCTGTTAGTCCTTATTCAGCCCAGCGCTTCTTCCGGCGGACGTTTTAGTATCAGGTTAGATTCCTTCACAAATCCCAACGGACTTCTAGACAATGGTGGGTGTTGTAATCATATCAGTAACTGCTCCTCTCCTTGCTCAACACGATTCCGTGTATGTGTCAAGAATTACCAAATTAGTATTGACTCCAGTGGTCCCTGTTATATCGGAGAAGCTAATTCTATACCCATTAATTCAAATACTGTGAGAGAGCTCCAGTGGGACTTTGAATTCAAGTTTAGATGGCCGGTAAGAGGATTTTTCTTATTCATTTATTTCTTATATTATTTTGTTGACATCTATTCTATATTGTAAGAGTATAGTACCATTTTTTAAGTCCAGTTCTAATGGCTAGACCCGAATATCTCCAGTTTATGATACGGATTTTTATTATTTATTACGCATGTAGAAAGTAGGTAGTGAGTGATTAGCTTATCATTTTGCGGTTGCATAACATCAACCACTTAATTAGAGCTTAATCATTTTATTTGATTCTCAATTCTATTCTCGTTTTTCTCCTCACTGACTCAAGGGTTATAATAAGCTCCAGTAGTATTGAATAATAATACTGGAACTGGAGTTAGTTGTTGGTTCCAGAATATTTTCTAAGGTGAATTTTTAATTGGAATTGATCAATTTTTTTTTCTTAATTCCAGGGTACATTTAGTCTCATAATCGAAGCATGGAACGTAATTGACAATGGATTACAGCAGAGCAATGGTAAGGGGAGTCATAAATTAACCGGTTTCCTTCTTTTACCCTTTTGTTCTTTTATATCTGACATCTCCTTCTTCAGAACCTCATCCGAATTTTCAAAACCACCCAAAAATTATTACTCCAGCCTCCTTTTCCTATTGCCACCTAGTTTTTCTCCTACCCTTCCTTCTTCTTCGTTCCTTCGGAAGAAAGTTTGACACCTTTACACACCCCCATTTTAATTCGTTTTTTTTTCTTTTATTTTCTCCAAGGTTTAATATCCAGACTAGCTATCCAGCAGTGGTTGTCAATTGATACGACCTGGCGGAGTCGATCCTACACGACCCCACTCAACCAAACATTTAATTATAGTTACCGTGTCGTGTGTTTGAATAATTACTACGGTGAGGAGTGCAATCGTTACTGCAAGCCGAGAGACGACAAGTTCGGGCATTATAATTGTTCAGAAAGTGGTGATATTCTTTGTTACCAGGGATGGAGTGGAGAGTATTGCATGGAAGGTAAGCATCAAGTCTCTGTTTTCTCAATTTACATTTTAACCACTTCATTTTCTTTTCAAGTGCTTTTAGGATTCCTTCCTTCCGGCCTAGTGGTGGTCGCTGGCTTGGTGCTTTGCGTGCCTCTGTTCAATGCTCTCCTTCTGCTTTACGCATTTTTTGAAAAAAAAAGGCATCTGCACAGCAATTTCTGTCCATACTAAATTGGATAGATCTGGAAATCCTGTGGATTCCACCACATTCTGCAAAATGCTTTATAGCCAAATTAAGCTTCCATTTTTTCTCTTTAAAGTTTTTCATACATTTGATTGTATGAAAAAAATTTGTATGGGAGCCGAGCCGGCATTTCGATTAATGGAATGATTGTGTTGTGCGATTCCATCGCATTTTCGCGTCCATGGGTATGGGACGGTCGAGGGGGTAGCTGGCTGCTTGTTGATACTACTCAAGAACTGAACATCTGCGAGTAGAGCTGAACGGATGGACGAGCACAAGGGCCTTTGCTGCCTCGCTGGCTTTTCATGGCAGATGTTTCCTCCGAATGTGAAAGCATATGTTTTTGGGGAAAAGGAACCAGGCCTTTCTCATTCATAAGTTTCCAAAGAGCAGATGCAACAGGCAAAAAAAAAAATGAAAAGTATGGGGTGCAAGTTATTAAAAAGGGAGAGGGTAGGGATTTACTGGGAGCTTTTTTTCATTTTGGCACGCGACAAGATTTTACTACACCAAATGACCAGAGAGAGATTACTATATGTGTTCAAGGGCTATGGCTATAAATATAAACTTGATCTGTGAGAGGGGTTAGGCTCGTAGTGGAACTTGACTCTCTTTCGGCCTTGCTCGCATTGCTTAAGAAATTTAGACCCAAATCGCCGAATCTCAGTTAGCTGAATTAAAAAATTTTTTAACTTCATCGCCCAAGGTGCCTCCATTCCCGATTCGCCAAATCTTTAGACGGACCGGTCAAGCTAAATCCTACTCCCAAACCCACGAAATTAACATCCCGAAATCGAATCGAATTCGTAAAAAAAGAAAGATCGGCGAATTGGGAATTTACCGAATCAAATCAAGACAACTTGGAAAAACCTCGATTCGGCGATTTGTGCAATCGAGTCATCCGAAATATCCATATATAGATTTTGGGTTTTCCATTTTTCTCTTCTTCCGATCCCTAAAAAAGGGAGCATCCTCTGTGATCTTACGCAAAAGCACGACATTGATGACGGTCTGTTGTTTGTGTACTTAACCTTTGCCATCTGCAGCTGTGATTATGTGGGTTACTCCTGATCATTGCACATTCACAGCCTCGTCGTATAGCCTGTGATGTATTAGAATTCTTTATTTTCCGAATTGCCTTGTTCTTTTTTTTCACTTGGAGTTTGGCATGGTGGGCTGCTGTTGCAATTAAAAAGTTGGGGTAGGTTTTTACAACAGATTGTTTCAATGTGTTTTTAAGCTTTACAGGAAATGAAGCTTAATTTGGGGTTCTTTTTAGGAAGTTTAAATCTCTGAAACTGGAAATTCTTTCGTCTTTTCTTTTGACACTTTTGGACATTTGCCTTTTAAAAAAGTATTTAATTTAAAAAAAAAAGTAGTTAAGCTTCTTTCCTGCTCTAGCTACTTCCTGCTACAAATACCCTTCTATGTAGCAGATAATTTCAAGGATTTAAATTCCGATTGAACACAGCTTGGGCTTATGCTTTACTGCACAGCACAATCAGTGTATATCCAGCATGAACATCAGTGACTAAACTGCTTTAGTTTTATAAGTTTTTTGATCTTTGTTCCTGCTTTTCCTGTTTTATCTATTATTTTATCGAAGCTTGGTTTTCTATACATGCATAATCCATTCAATGATCCAGGTGTCTCCGGTCCAACGGTCCTTTTCTATGACTAATGGTATTGATTTTTTTTTAAATTTCAGCAACGTGTAGCCCAGCTTGTCTTCATGGGACGTGCATAGCCCCCAACGTGTGCTCGTGTTCGTTAGGGTATACTGGCCCACAGTGCTCACAGTGTCAGACGTATCCCGGATGTAAACACGGTACCTGTACCATCCCGTGGCAGTGTGAGTGTGAAGAAGGGTGGGGTGGACTGTTTTGCAATCAGGATTTGAACTACTGCACCAATCACAAACCTTGTAAAAACGATGGAATTTGTTTTAATACGGGACAAGGAAGCTATACTTGTAGCTGTGTTGGAGGATGGAGCGGAGTGGACTGCTCCGGAGAGAGTAACGGAAATTGTACGGACTGTGGTAATATTTCCCCAAGTGGGGATGATGGGACGAAGAAAATCTGTGGTGAGAACTTCGCTTGTTTGAATGGTAAGTCCACAAACTTGAGTTCAATAAGTCTCTTCTTTCATTTTTCTTATTTACTTGATGATAAAGTTTATTTGACTTTCTTAAGTGGTTTGCTTTTTAACTTGCGGTCTTTTTTTTCTCATCCGCGTCACTCTTTGGATAAATAAATTCGTTGAGATGAAAAATGATACAGTTGAATTGTGAGATGAAGGATGACGTCGGCAGTTAATTACGTTCCTGTAGGGACTTGTAGACAAATTAGTCTGACAGGCAATTGAATCATACGTTTCGATGAGCGAATTCTCATTTTTTTGTTTTTGATTGACAGGTGGGACATGTAACTCTGGGCTGTGCCTCTGCCCACCATCGACAGTACCACCTGATTGTCGACTTCCCTTCTGTGCCTCATCACCCTGTCCACATGGTGCCACATGTGACGAGTTGAGCAAGTCCTGCATATGTCCTAATGGATTTTCCGGACCCTACTGTCGAAACTCAACGTGCAACTGTCTCAACGGTGGGACCTGTAGGAATGGCTCATGTATTTGCAAACCAGAGTGGAGTGGCTCGGACTGCTCTTTGGCCAATCAAACCTACACGCTTCACATCTACACGGAATTAAAAGCATTTGAAAGCAAAATGGAGACGGAAATAGATACGGAGCATGTCATCTTAGTTATCATGGTTGCAGTAGCAGTGCCGATTTTGATCCTCATATCTGCCAGTGTCATCGTCATGATCAAAAGAAGAAGAGACAAAGAGAAGAGGAGAGAGGATGAGATTGTTCGACTTCAAAATGATGAAAATGATGGGAAACTAGTAGTTGTCAATAAATTTAAAGAATCCAATCTTTGGAAAAATTCTGACGGTGGAGGAGGGGGAGGAGGCGGAGAAAATAAGATGAGATGGTGAGTCTTTAACTTTTTTAAGTGGAATCTTTATGTAGTTTTTATGCTCCTTTTTCCCTTCTGTCAAAGATTACAAAATTGTGGAACAGGAATGCTTTTCATGCACTGGGCTCGCCACTAGAAAATTAGTGTAAAGACGTGATAAATTATTCATTAGTTTATTTTGGTTATTTTCTGAGGAAGTTAATTCCATTTTAGGGCTCAATTTTTCAAGGGTTTAAAGGCTCGAGATGAGCATTAAAATGCAAATCTTGCGTGTTGCTCCTGATCCTAGCGGATCAAGAAGCGATCGTTTTGGTTGGGCGGTGACGACGCCATATTTCTGAGAAAACGAGTAGCATTTAGTGGTTTATGAAGTGAAGAGTTTGAGAAAGAATAAGTTCTCTTGGTGTGATTTTTCTGAATTCTGTCGTGCGGATCGGAAAGTGTGGATCGGGAGATCTTGGGAAAATGATGAGAAGGATGAGATGGTAGATTTTTGAAACGATTGTTAGCGGGGGAAAATTTAGCTTGATTGCGCGTGGATAAATTCCAGGTTTACGGTATAACCATGCATGAAGGTAGAGTTAGGAATTAAGATCCTTTGAAAAGTTAGAAGTGAAAAAAAACATCCCCCTCTCACCGTTCGTTACTCGCAGCCAGAGTCAGGCTACCACGACGGAGAGGAGTTAGTATAGGGAGCTCTTAAAAAATTGAATCCGAAAGGAAGAAGGGAGAAGAAGTAGAATAAAAAATTTGATTAAGAAATCTCACGACCGGAACGAAGTATGTTCTCCTTTTTGGAAGAAGCAAAAAGAAAGAAGCCAGTGAATAAGGGGTTATATATAGTAATTCTGCTTCAGGGTTGTTTTCTTATTATTCTGAGTCAGTCAAAGTCAGAGCAGGTTTTTTTTAATAGGAGCATCACCACTGCAGTTCCGACGAATGAAAGGAGAAGCACTACGGCAGAACCTTTTGAATTTTATATCCATTTGAATCCAAGTTAGGTAGAGAATAATGATGCTAATAGGGGGGAGCCCTTTCTTTAAAAAGCTGGCCAGGAATGACTCGCTCCATGGCTCATGGCATGGTGGATGATTTTCTCTTTCCTTCTCCTCTTGGATTCATGAAATCTTTGTCATTTTATAATTTATTTGACTAATTCGCCGTTTTTTTTTATTTCCAGTACGCCAACTATTTCTGGAGGCTCGAGTCTCATACCGTCAGTACATCATTCTCCGCCTCTAAGTGTAAACCACCAGCAGCATCACCACGCTTATTCTAATAATTACATAGATCCAGGCTCAACGACACCCTACTTAGCGCGGAGTAATTCCCATGATCTCTATAAGTCCAGTAATCTTAATAATCTTAGTCTAGCAAATTTAAATATGACGCAAGTGTAGTTGTGTTTTTCATGTCCTAGGACGCAAATAGTGTTTAATGTTCCCACCTGCCCAAACTTATCGTCACATCCTTTTTCTTGTCAAATGTAATAATTTTTGTACTGTACACTTTATATTATGTTCTAATTATTTACCAAACTGACTCTGTGTTGTTTTTTTTGTATTATATTTGTACCATGACAAGTTTAAAAAAAGTTCCCTATACATGGAACTAAAAAAAAAAAAGAAATGAAGGAAATAAAAATTTGAGAAACATCGGATATACACAAGAGAGTGAAGGAAAAAGGACGGAAGGGAATTGAAAACCATCCGGATTTTTGATAGATGCCTCACAGGAGCGGAGAGGAATCGAACTGGATTTCTTTGTGGGTAGGGGAAGCGCTTCTAAAAAAAATCCTCCCTCACCTTCTTCAAAAATGAGCTGTGAGTGAATTTATGAGAATTATGAGAAGCAGAAGCTGACAGGATAGGAGTAAAGTTTAAATTAAAATTTCCACTAAGGTTTTTGAAAGTAAGAAAAAAAATCGTGCCCTTGCTTTAGAAAACCATTTCCTGACTAGTACACAAACTTGGAATATTTTAAGAAATCATTTTTTGAAGGAGAAAAATTTTCCCAGCGTATCGAATTTCAACATTTAGCTCACTGTTTGAAAGAAAAAAATTAAGTCAGCTCTTCCTGGTGTTTTGTGCAAAAAAACAACTTTTATTTAAAAAATGAACTACAAAAATAATAAATTAACGATTGTAAAAATTGTAATTTGATGGCTCTGTCATATTTGATTCCTGCACGGGGGCCCGCTGATTGATTATCCAAGTTGAAGTTTAAGCTTTCTTCTCCTTGAGGTAGCTTCCCTTGAAGTATTGCCAGAATAAAAGAAAATAGCTTCCATAGATGAGGAAACTAATTTCCAAATTTCGTTTCGATACATTGCACTCAACATTGTTAGCTTTCATGACATAGGCGTAGACATTGACGAATATGCCCATGAACATTTGACTCAATTGAAGAGTCGTAATGGCCAGGGGAACTCCTGATGGGAGTCTAAAGTGAAGTGACTAACGAGCCAGAAAAATTGAATTAAATTCCAAATTAGTACTAGTACTAATTTTACTTCATTTTAGAAGACGAACCTTGAGAGCATAGTAGGTGTACATCATGGAGTGGATAGTGTAATTCATCACAACGAACCAGCGAGCGGGTGCGATGTACTCGGAATACGAATACCAAGTATAGAGAAGCACTGACATATAAATTAACCAATTATATTTCCAGAAAATAATTGAAAGAGTTTTACTAGAGAAAATACTCACCTGTGCAATGGTGGTACCTGTGGAAGAAAATAAAATTAAATCCATCGTTTCTTTTTCTTTTACCATGCTATAGGGAAGCCCTTACCAGTCGGCCTACTTACCAGTGAAGAAAAATCAGCTTCCTTTTTCGAAGAATTATAAAGCCTGTGTCACCGAGCTCAAAAACTTTGCTTAAGACAAACAACCAGGCAAAGTAGGCAGAGGCTGGACTCACGGAAGAGCTGGAAACAAAGAAATCATTATTAAAAAAAAAACTTGAATATGCAGAACGCGCATGCCCAGGATGAAAAATAAAGAGTTTCCAGAATTAAGTCAATAAGTATTTGCAGAAGCATTTCGATGTAAAAAATTCAAGCTTAAATCGATCGTCCCTGCTAAGCAGCTTAATGCAACCCTGATCCTTGCAGGAAGGGTTGTCATAAATACCCTTGGGTCGTTGGCATTTATATTCTCATTGAAACTGCAATTCATTTCATTCATCCCCCTCACCCCCTCATCCCTTCCTCGCAAAGGATTTCGGGATTTTTAATAGCACTTAAAAAGAAGTTGGCCGCAAGGGAATTCGATTTCGTTACCAACTATCACAGATGCTGTCGTATAGTCCATTGTTCCATAATAATTGGATCATCTCGACTAGTGTGTAGCTCGTGCCGATGATGCTGAAGATGGCGAGGATGACGTTCCAAGTAAAGAGCTGCCAACGGAGGGTAAATGCTGGCCGTGTTGACATTAGCCTACTTAGGACTTGGATAAGCCCTAAATATGCAAGAACAATAAAGAATGACAGCTGGTAGCTATTGGCCATCCAGTCAACGCTGAGTACGTAGTTGAAATTCGACGGTTTCATGGGGAGGAAAATGCTGGTGCTCGGGGTTTCCGGGTTGAGAACAGTTGCCATTTTTAGTGGTTGAGGGGCTGGAGGATGAATGAAGTCCTGGAATGAATGAGTTAATTCAACGTCTCTGTGAACACAGGAGAACTTCAAAGATTATTTGACGTTAGATGAACAAACTGATCGTTTCCGTCCACAGAAAACAATGGATGCAGGATGAGTAGTAAGGGAATTGAGGTTACTTAATGTGGCAGAGAGAGTCAAATATTTGCTGATTACTGCCCTCAAGGAATTAAGACTTGATCATCTTCTTCATTTTTTGGGCCATTGTCTGCCTTCGTTGGATCCTTCTCACGTTCATAATCTTCATAAGGACTCGGGGACGCCGAGCGAGGAGAAAGCTTTCACAGTCAAAAATCTTTGAACAATAGGAGAAATCTGAATAGAGCGAGACCCAGAACTTCAACGCAGGAAGTCAACCCTGCACTACCATCTGTCCGCCTGTTAGAATACTCCAATATTTTTATGTTGAGCAATTTTCACCTAGTAGAGATCTGCTCAGTTGACACAAAAAACCCTTCCAAATATCTTTTATTTAGTATATAGCTTGCTTGGTTTCAACATTTTTCTGACTTTCCAATTCCAACTGAATCAATTACCAACTTTAATTTGGAGTTCAAAATGGTCAAGCTACTATCATGAATTTGCCAACGAACAGAAGGCTAAGGAAAATATGGGGAAGCTTATGATCCTTTTATGATTGCTAATAAGGACTTTGCGATTGAAGGCTTTTTTTTTTTAAATCGGCCTAAGAATTCAGCTCAGAGGCCCAAACGGTTTTTTGTTAAAATGTATGCCTTTTATATGGGCCTCTGAGTTGAATTCTTAGGCCGATTTAAAAAAGCCTTCAATCGCAAAGTTCCTAATAATAGTCTAACTCACTATTGGTAGTTGGCACAAAAAAAAATGCAAAATATTCAAATGTTATGCAGTAAGGTTGAAATACGTCTTGTTTTTGAATCAGTCGCAGTCAAACATTTTTTCAAACCAATAAAAAAAAGTTGCGCTATTAGGGACTTTGCGTTTTCTTTGGTTTGGTACGACTTCTTTCTTTTTTTAACTCCCGCCAGTCTCGCAAAAGAAAAAAGTGCAAAACTTCTTTGGACAGGTTTTGCCTTTTGCTCGGCTACAGAGGACCATTACCGCCATATACGAGTTTAAACAACAGGACTTGTAGTCCCATGTCAAAACAGCCCAAAACAGCGGAAATGGTCCTCTGTACTCGGCAAATTAGAATTGGTTCCCGCAATT
>JABASM010000910.1:0-17770 GCA_019776545.1 Brachystomella parvula | reverse complement strand
TCATGTGAAATCAATCAAACGCTACGTTCCAGGGAAGGGGGAGGGGGGGGGGGGGTCAGTTGGCCACGGAACTAAATGGGAACTAACGAGAGGGGGTAGGTCCAAACAGAGTTTTTTTGGAACGAGGTTTATGGACAGCCCCTTACCCTTGTCCTTGTTTTTATTATTTTTATTTTTCTTCAATTTTCCATTTGTGTATAAATGGAGAATATTCTAATCAAGAAGAAATTGCTACTTGAAGGCATTCGCCATCAAATTGGTAATCTCCAGTCAGCCTCTGAAGAGTTTAAGACGAGACTCATCAAGGATATAATTATTAACTTTAGAGTTTAACCATAGCAGTTTAGCACCTTATCATACACTAATACACTCATCCCCTAGCCTAGTTTAGTTGCTTGCAAAAGAAGGGTAGAAGAGCCAACTTATCAGCATGAAGGACTTTGAACTAAAGATTTTATTTATTTTCTGAAAGATCATCACAGAAAATCTATAAGTGCCTTCCCTGGAAATAATCATCCCGTGGGAGAGGTAAAAAGAATTTTGATTAATATTTTAAGAAGCGCTGCTTGCTTTACCGAATGTGAGGCTGAAAATTAATCTCTTTTTCTTGCTTGTCTGAATTTCCTTGGACGGAGCTGTATATTTTAAGAAATTAATTCTTTGGGCCAAGATTGGTAGCTCAGTGAGTTAATTCCGTTGTGCACCCACTTGTTGCATTGCATTTTAATATTTAGCACTAGCAATTTATTTGGCTCAATTTATGATTCCAGTTTTCAAAAAAATGGGAGTAGTGAGACTGATAGCTCTCTGTGCACTGCTTCTCGTCACAGGATTAGGATGTGACGAGTTAGGACTCGACGTCGAGGCCGATGAATTGGACCCCTCCGACCCCCCTGCAACAATGAATTTCTGCAAAGAGCTGAACTGGGGTTCCGTCTTCACGGATGAGGAAATAATGGAGAAGATTGAGAGTATGATTCCTGATTTTGAGACGAAAGGACTGGAACCAGCAATCCCTGTCCACGATTTAGAAGAATATCAGAAACTCCCTCTTACAGACTGTTTAATGCAAGATGGAGAGTTTAAGTTCCAAGTTGAAGTACCAGCTAAATCAAAAAATCAGAATTTCCAGCTCTATAATTTCCCTAAGGGGAGCTTTAGTTTTGAGACTGAGAATGGGATCTGTTACTTTGATTACCCTACCAAGGGAATCATTGAGACCTCATCAGAAAAAGAGATTTTTCCATTGACAGAGGAGCAGTGGGACCGTTGCATTGAAACGAGTATTTGTCTAATACCGACTACTGAGGACGTGGACTACGGTGACTACGCCTGCCTCCGAGCCCTCTTCAGTGGGAAACATGGCAGAGACCTTGCACCCTACTGTAAATTCCATTGTCAACCCCGTCCAACCCCAGAATCTTCAGCAGAGAAATCCAGGAAACTGATTTCAGAGTCATACTTCTTTTCATGGATTCTCAAATGAAAATCACTCTCACTATTTTAGTCTAATAAAACCTTATTTTTTGACTTTTAATTATGGCTGAGGCGGGTAGTCAAGCCGGTGGAACTGGCTTACTTTTTTGAAATGTAGTGGATTTGTGGCTTTTTGGTTAGACTGAGTCAAAGACTGAAGCTCGGGAGTCTATAGAGCCACTTCCGATCGCAGTTTTACTTGGGTGTAGTAAATCCGCTGAGCGTTTCATTTGCATTTTGTCTGTTAGCTTCTTCCGGAATTCTTCAGCAGAGAAAACATGGGTCCCACGATCTTCTTCTTCGTCTTCTTCGTCACTGCAATAAGAGCCAAAAATTGAAGAAGAAAAATAGTATTTGATAATCCAAATTTTCCTGTTTCAATAATTTACCCATCAAGTCGTCCTGCAACAATGACGGTGGGTAAATATGGGCCACCAGCATTCTTGCTTTTAGCCGGTGCAGTTTTCCCAGCAGCAGCACGTAACAATGGAATGTTCTCCAACTCCACCATTTTCCGTAGCTCCAAAGTTTGCTTATCACTCACGAGCTCTCGGGCTCTTTGCTCAATTGAGTGCATACACAAGATGGCGTTCCTTGGATTCACTGTCACAGTCTCGCCGTTTCCTAATTCAAAAAGCACAATAATTAAAGAATGAGAATTCAAAAAAAATAATTTCGAATGCGAGAGGGATAAATACCTAAGAGGCGAATAATTGCATGTCCTGAGCATTCAAGTTCTTTGAAAACAAAATCCATGACTTCAAGCATTTCCGTCATTTGCTTTTCTGACACACTCAAAATGTGCTGCACATCTTCGAACTCATCATTCTTCCTCTCAATCACGTACTCACAGGTTGATAATTCGTTCTGACGGGATTCTTCTATTGCTTTTGAGGCAATGAAAAGCTCTTCAATATCTTTGCTCATTTCAATGGTTTCAGCCTTGAGCACCGATACCTAGAAGGATTAAAATGTCAAAATGCTGAAACTGTTGATTATTACGCGGCTGCAGCAGTGATTTTATCACTCACCTCATGATTCACATCAGAAATTGCAACGAATCGTGCAAAATTCTCTTGCTCCATTTCCTTATAATGCTTAATCAAGCTCTCGAGCGTGTTGTATTTGGATATTGAAAGCACTTGTTTAAAACTCTTGGCATAGGCAGCCATTGTTGCCTCCAGCTCTCGTAATTTTGCCAGATTCCGACGAGCATCCCTCTGCTTCGCAGACTCCAGCATCTGCCTCTCCTTATTTTTCAGCATGGTGAACTCCCTGGATTTTGCATCAGCGTGCTGAGGGCATGAAAAGTTTCCATGAATCTTAAGATATTGAATTACAAAAAGCTGTGGGATCTTACCAACACTCGATGATATTCCTGCAAGGAAAATTCAATATTGGAACTTTTTCTTTGTTCTCGAAGGTTATTTTATCATTTTACCTTGATGTCCAGTACATGCTGTCGCGTTTCCTTGTCGTTTTTGTCTCTGAGGTTACGGATGGCTGTGGCTAGGTCATCTCTCTGCTCGTAGGTCATCGTCGCAGTGAGGACAACTTCTGTCATGCGCAATCGAATTTTCGCTAACTGCCTCTTCATACTCATGTGCCTTTGGTAGAATAGTCCACGGAGCTTGAGCATCATGTTGATTTCATCACGGAGTACTTTATTACTTGAGAGCTTTGTGTCAAATCGCGTGGTGCAGAGGTAGAGCCGATTCTCAAGAACATGTTTCCGACGCTCAGCCTGTGGGATAGTCATGGACCGACCGTAGATAGCTTGGACTTTCAATTGATGATCGATGAGCTGCTTTGTAATTTTGTCTACGTGGGAGACCATTTCCCGTATATTCTTGAGGCAGTAGTTCGTATCCGTGACGGCCTTCTCAAAGAACTCCAGAATACTTAGGATCGTACGCATAGATTGCTGTGAAACAAATATTTTAATTTCCATAATCTCTGCTGTGGAGTTTTGTATTGGACTCACGCGGTCGATGGCGTGCCAATGTTCAGCGTCTGCATTGTATAAGTCAGTCTCCAGATCCTCCACCTCAACGCGAAGGATTTCTACAAGGTGCGCTTGCTTTGTCAGAGATTTTCCTGGAGGAGTAACAAGCGATCAGCAAATACTCGAATTATATGAACTAAAGATGGTTTTACCTGATGATGCAAGAACATGGCGCCGATCCTCCATGAGCCTGTACTCGCGCTGAAGCTTCAGGTACTCGGATCGAACCAGTTGCTCAAAATCTATCTCTTGATCGATCTCCATTAAGTTGTTCATGTTTGGCTCCTCCTTCTTCTTCTTCTTCTTCGTAACATTCTTTGTCCTCTTACCCTTATCTTCCTTCGCCACTTTTCCAGCCATTTTTTTTAGGGGGGTACAGCTAGTAAAAAAAAGATNTGCTCAAAATCTATCTCTTGATCGATCTCCATTAAGTTGTTCATGTTTGGCTCCTCCTTCTTCTTCTTCTTCTTCGTAACATTCTTTGTCCTCTTACCCTTATCTTCCTTCGCCACTTTTCCAGCCATTTTTTTTAGGGGGGTACAGCTAGTAAAAAAAAGATCAGCGTTAGTTATACATACAAAGCAAAATTCAAGGAAAGCAAGTATGATTAACTTACGGGAGGAAATCGAGTTTTTTGTTCCAAATTCAAGGATGGATTAAAAAAAAATTAATTTAAATATTGAGATTACAAAAATCTTAAAAACTTTACGAAAAAGGTTTCTGGAATTACCACTCGAAACATGGATAATAGTTATTATGTGCCCTGTTCAGTTCGGCTTTTAGTACCATGACGACAATGAGAAATTCTGAAATTGACCTATTATGTAGGAATCGAAAATCTGGCATAGTGAAAATGAGCCAAATAATTTAATTAATTGCTGTTTATTTTTCTAACCCAACAGCTCACTCTTAACGAAGTCTGTAAGATTTTTACACAGAGAAGTAAAGGAAATCAAAAAAAGAATGAAACTATTGGTCGCACTCCTAACATTGGAACTCCGTCTTTTAACCAAAAATACACATTTATCACAATTATTCATAAAGGTTTCTTTGCTTTAACCGATTCCAGCAGAATTTAGCAGAGAACCTCGACTGCCATACATACGTTTACAAGTTCATTATTACTTATAAGAGTTAAAATAAATATGACAAGAAAACTAACTCAGCTTAACCTGCTACTTTACTCGTTTTCTTGAATAAGAAAATGACTTTACAAAAAGAAAAAAAAAGTACTGCCTCACATGGTTTGCCTTTGTTCCGGCTCAAGCTCTTCCACAGGAAATGAGAGATGAACGTTGATGAAAGGAGCAGAAGCGGTACAAATTAGCCAATGCAGAGGTTTGAGAACGTTAACAGAACTTCCATCGATTCCCACACTCGTTGCATAGTACGAAAGTTGTCATAGGTTCGTCCGCACTTCGTGTCTGCATCTGTAAAAAAAAGCAAAGGAATCATGAACCCATCCTGGCGGTTTATGTTTCTGCTATAGTGCAAAAAGGCAGTTAATTTACCTGGTTGTAGGTGCAATTACGCTTGCCGCATTTGGAGCATTTGAGCAGATCTGTGGCGGTTCCTTGATTGACTGCAAGCTGCGAGTCATTGAGTCCTTCCTTAATAAAGTTTTCTCGGATTCCTTTCATTTCATCACTGGCCATTTCCTAATAAATCCAAGTTTAGATGCAGACATTTGATTTCAAGTTCTCAATTCATCCCCTAGCGCCCTGAAACTGCAGCCAATAGAATTACCTCTGCTGTCATTTTAGCCATTCGAGCTGCGCTGATTGATCCTTGGAGGAAGTTAATCCGCAAGTTAGGATTCTTGGTATCTTTCAGATTGGCAACTCGACTTCGAATTCTGTTCTTGTACTTGAAATCAGTGTTTTTAAATTGCTTGAAGATTTCTTCTTCCAGACGTTCAGCCAACATCTCTGGGTCATTGGATCCATCAGGATAATCTAGAAAAGAACAAAGGAATTAGCAAACTGCTATCAGGCAATCAGGCAAAGAGCCTTACTCCCGTCTCCTTTTATTGCATTGTAAAGTAATTCACGGCATTTGAGTCGAACGGAGTCAGTCGTATTTGCTGGAGGAAATGAAGTCTCACGACTCGCTTGATTCACAGGGGTTGAGGGCTTTGCAGGAGCTGGGGCACTCATTTCTTTCTCCACTTTTGGTCGCTTGCTAGTATTACTGTGATTTGAGTCTCCATCAGAGTCAGGTGCAGGGCGGCGTTCTCCTGATTTACCAGAGGGACTAGGAGAATTACTGCCATCAGCAGCGTCTAGGGTTAAAAAGTTGAGCGATTATACCACAGCCATTTTAGTAACACTAGTAACATTTATCTCCCAAGTGTCGAGAAACAATTACCTGGTAAACATTTCTTCCATTTTCTGATCAGTGTTTTGGCTAGAGTAATAACTTCTTTGTCAGTACTTGCTTTCCTCAGTTTATTCACCGTCATTCCTATCCTGGTGCTTGTTAGGATAGCAAGATTGATCGGAGAGTCACGAAGTGTTTTTAAGTAATCCAGTGCACGTGACTGATCCTGTGAAAATAGTCAAGTAACATTATTAAGGTAAACGAAAAGGCAAGATGACTGTGAGTGACGAGAACTCGCATAACCTGCCCTTGCACTGCGACTTTTTAAATCAGCGGTTTGTAAATATAGCAGTGCATTGGATGCCATAAAGTCTATGCACTGCGTGACAAGGAGTTTATCTGACAGATGAACATTACCCTATAAAAAGTCTTACCGAATTCTCCTGTGTCATTTTCTCAAGTTTTCTTTGGATCGAAGAAACCTTCTCATCAGTAGTTGACATGATGCTTGAGGAAACCAAGAGCTAAAGGAAGCTCCGAATACGAGCAAGTTCACAAAACAATTAATGAGGATTTACAGAGACTTCTTCCTACCGTCGTTACCTCGTGCACTTCTCAAAATGAAATGCCGAAAAATGAAATGCGGAATCAGCCTTCGGTTGGATGAGTTTGAGAGAATCCGCCTGCTGCGTTCGGACTCACAAAAAAGAAACCGCTTCTTCTCCTCCACCAGAGCCCAGAATGGTGGAATGGAACGGGCTCAAGTTTTTAACTGTCGCTGAAAAAATGGATTGCCATTTTAGAATAGAAAATGCATATTATTTAATTCGGACGCACATTAGTGGAGCACATTGGAGAAATCTAGTAGCACTGATTTAATAACCAGTACTTATTTAAAAATCATTCCACTCTTACGCTAGGAAAATATCCAGTTTTTTGAAGAACTTACAAAAATATTGATATACCACTAATGCCAAGCAACTTCAGACTTATCAAGTAACGGACCAGTGCTTAGTTTATGTGTCCGAGGATTCCCTCCTTTTCCGATTGGTGCTGAAGGAATGGCACCGACCGAACTTGGATTCAACTCTGCATCCACTATGACTTGTGTTCCATCTCCGCGCAATGCAGAGACACATCTCCAAGCTCCCAAGTAATTTCCTGGGACCGACGTAGAAGTTAGACAATAGTGAATAGCGTAAATAATCCTGAGGCTTTTACCTTTCCAGAGTCGAATGCATCCATCATCTCCAGAAGATGCCAGTATGGTTCCTGTCACATTCCAAGCGACTCTCCAAACAGTTGCTGCGAAAAGATTGACCGATATTAACATTAACTATACGTGCTGGAGCTTTTTGGATGTGAAAGAAGTTTGCATACCATTATGCTCCGTCCCACGAGCCCGGACCATGGAATGATACTTTGTAGCGGTAGATGGGTCCTCGTCCAAACTGAGAACAAGGAAATAATTATAAAAATGGATTTGGAACGGTCAAGAGGCGTACTTTTGCGGCTCTAAGGCAACAATCTGCATATCTTTCGATGCGATTCCCAGCATATGGAAAGATCTCCCCAGATTTGGGGCAAAGGCTAAGTCATTAACAGGATCCGTGACGTCATGGAGAGTATCAATTTTGAGCCATCGACGAGAATTTTCATTGTACTCATAGAGCATGACCTTATGCGTGTCAGGAGCAGGGTCATCAGATCCTATAGCTATCATTGGTGGAGAATGTCGAGGGTAAATAGGATTCCAAGCAATACACGAACAGGAGACTTTGACACAGATCTCATGCTGAAGACTCCATTGGGTCAAATTCATTACATCGGGTGCTTCATAGATTCGGACGAATCCATCAGCTGAGCAAGTGGCTAGCATGAGACCAAGGGATTTTGGAGCAAACTTTACGTCTGTGACACTTGTCCTGGAATCTACCAGCGTTGTTCTCTTGACCCAATGAGTACCAGAAGTTCTTTCATTCTGGTTTCCCTCTCCAACTGAAATCAAAAATGGCGTTACGAAAAAGAAAACAGAAAAGAGGTATTTTAGTATAGGTCAGTTACCAACTTCTTCCCAAACTACAGCGGTCCTATCAAAAGAGCATGTGGCAATCACTTGTCCAAATTCTGGATTAGCCCAAGTGACCTTCCATACTGAACCACTATGTGCTTTCCACTGAGCAGTGCAACTCCAGTTTGCAATAGTAGAGTCAGCTTCCCAAACACGAACGGAGTGATCACTGGAGCAAGTCGCCATTCGCGTCCCATAAAAATCATAGGCAACGTCATGAATGAGATCCTTGTGTTCTGTGTTTATACTCCGTGCAACAAACATCTTAATCCTTCCGATCCGAGAACCTGGGACTGATACGTCGATCCGAGAGGATCTTTAAAAATCTAGGAGCAACCAAAAATTTAATTAATAGCGAATAGCTTTATGCCATACATTCATTTAAAGTCCAATGAAATGTGGAGTCAAAGTCGTCAAAGATTAATTAGCCAGCAGTAAACAGTTACCGCTTATTACCTGCTTATTCACGCTCGGACCCTTGCCTTATTCTTCTAGCGTACTGACTAACTTCATCAAATCGCTGATCTTTTGCTGCGACAAGCAACCGCTGACGCTTTTGGACTTGAGTCTTCGGTGAGTCTTGTCCAAAACAAAACAGCGGTCCGCGACCTTAACACAAGCGCTTTACAGAAATGGGCAAGTTATTTTCTGCAAACTTTGTTGTTGTTGAATTTATTTAGGTTTTTACGACGTGACATTTTAAGTATGAAACGATAGCACACGGGGATAAACTCGAATCAGCGAGGGCTAACTACGAAGTAGAATTTTACAGCGTTGGAACAGCCGTGCCCTACTCCGGCGTCAGAACCCTAATTTCAAGAGAAGTAAAAAAAGTCCTGGAATTATAATTTTTCCAAAGGCCTGCAAACCTTCCGGAAAAAACAGAGTCTGGTTTTTACGGAAGTTATGCTGTCCAGCTGATCATGCTAAACGTCTTCCAGACCCGAAATGGGGTACACCTTGCCCAGCCCAGTTCTTCTCCAACTCCAACATCTGTTTTTTCCGCTGTTTTGAGTTTTCCTCTTCACTGAAAAAATTGCTGTCAGTCAAACCCAAGATCTCGCAGGGAGCGAGAACGCCGCGTGCAAGATTGTGAAGGCTTACGTAAGATTATTCATAAAACGTTGAACGAGCTGCAGTACAGCAGGAAACTAAAAACAGACCAAACTTTGTTATAATTTGGCCACGAGTTCAAAGGAAACCGAAAATTACAATGACGTGGTGGAAGTAGAGCGTTCCGACAGCATAGAAAAAAGACAGGGACCACGTCACTTTTATTAGGTACGTTGCTTCGCGAGAGACCCTGCCACACGAAGCTTTTAGTCTTTTCGTCCCTCTTTTTTCTATTTTTACATTTTACTACTCTCTATCATCATCATTGTACCAGACGAATTCAATCTCCGATTAAGAATCCGAATCGACACGCAAATCATCAGCAGCGAATCGCTCCTTCACTCTCTGCAGTTTCTCTCTTAGTTTCTTTTCTCTAATTTTGGCTTTTCTCTTCCGCTTCGGTGAATTCTTCAAGTTTTCTTGAATCAGCTTCGCAATGCATTCCGTCATCAGTTTGAAATACAATACACCCGAAGCAGGATGTTTTGGTTCAGCTTTCCCTGCAATTCACTAAAACTTTTTTTTTGGTTTTGGAGGGAGGAAATTTTTTTTTCAGGCCAACCTTTTTTCAAAAATGTTTAGTTAATTTGTTCGCAATCAGAAAATTTTTCATTACTTTTAATCCGTTCGGTTTGGACCACGGCTTCCCACCCTTTTGTTGAAGAGCTGCCACGAGCAGCAGCGTCGTAAACCCCTTTCAATTCTTTGCTCTCAAAAAGTTTTTCGCATTGCAGCAAAACTTTAATCTGCATAAACGAATAAAAAAATTCCCCAAAGACAAGGATTTAAATGCAGCAATTATGAAGAGATTTTTTTAAAGAATTCGAATTTTGAATGATGGAGTCAACACATTTTGTATTTCTTTGTTGGGAAGAAAGAGTAAGTTATAGCTTTCAACAGACTTTGTAACTTTTTTAGCGACGAACGGAAATTCCTGATGAGAACTGGGGAGGTAGCGGCAGCATTGCGAATAAAGCCGTTAAAAAAAGCAAGGGACACGCTGTACAAATGCTGGCAGCGAAATCTTCCTCCGAATCCACAGACGCTAATGGAAATCGCACTGGCTGGTCGGTGAATTTAAACAGCCAACGGAGAAAACTTTCTACTTGCGGACGGCGGCAACGGAAACCATCGATTCTTAGTAATTTTAAAAATTTTAAAAACTTTGTGATGAGAAAAGTTGAGGGTAAGTATCAGGAGATCTGTGCACAGCAGATTCCTGCTCCAGATCCTGCATCCGGCCACTACTCATGCAGATTTTTGCTCTAGATTCTGATCTCGAGATACCTCACGCATGGGTATAAAACCCAGTGAGGGAGGCGCCTCGAGATCATCTGTACGTCTAGAGCTAGTGGAGAGCTGCGTCTCCCATCATCATTCTCTCTTCTGAATAAACAAGTTTATTCCTACACCTGTGTGTTTTGCCTGGAGTTGAGCATCTGACATAAGTGTTTACCTGCTCTAATTTTAGAAAGGGGTATTTCGGGATTCTGTTGAATGAATGAACGTGTGAATGGGAAAAGTGCAGGTGAAAGCCGAAGCCGTTATTTACGGGAGTAAATAAAGATGGGGATGAAATTCGCCTCTAACTAGGATACAGCAGACTGGGGATCTCGAGGAGGCTCACTCATGGGCTTTTATACCCATGCGTGAAGGACTGCCTCGAGATCGGAGTGGGTCAGGAGTCTGCATAAGCAGATGCCTGACAAAACCTTTTTCAGTTTTACTACTTCTGCTTCTCAATGGAGGGTAAGTATCAGGAGATCTGTGCACAGCAGATTCCTGCTCCAGATCCTGCATCCGGCCACTACTCATGCAGATTTTTGCTCTAGATTCTGATCTCGAGATACCTCACGCATGGGTATTATCGGAGTGGGTCAGGAGTCTGCATAAGCAGATGCCTGACAAAACCTTTTTCAGTTTTACTACTTCTGCTTCTCAATGGTACATTAACCTATTTTATCCTCATCCTGATTTTTGAGTTGTCACTTAGGAAAATTTTGGTCTACTATTTTATCTGGAAAGTTGCATCTCCGCTTCCCTCCTCTTATATTTTGGACTTTTTAAGCCCCAGAAATAGGCAGAGTTTTGCAAAAAAATTCGTGAATACGGTCAAAAACATTATAGTTCTGAATTATGGACAGCAGAAAGTGAGATTATACCGGCTCTAATTTTAGAAAGGAGTATTTTCCTGTTCCAAAAGTAGGGGTGCGCCAATTGAGTATTCTTGGAGAAGACTTTCCACCTTTATGAAATTCACTTTCACAAAATAATTAATTTCGGTTAAAACTTTCTCCGAAGAAATTAATTTAGAACAGGGGGGAAGAAAAAACAAAGGACCCCGGAACGATACCAAACGTTTGGATTGTTGGATATTTGTTCCATTTTACGCAATGCATTTGGAAATACGTTCAGGAACTAGGACTCGTCAAAGCCTATAGGAATGATCCAGCAGTCCACCAATGGATACGGCGACTTATCGCTCTTCCGTTTGTGCCGATTCCTCAAGTGCAATGGGTATATGCCATGATCAAGTTTAATTCTACAAGACTCCCAGGTTCAAAACAGCAAAAAAAATGAGGAAATGCATTTGTACATGGAAGGCGCTTGGATAAATCCAAACGCACTATACTCCTCGTACCTCTGGAATCAGTTTCACAATATTACACCACATACCATTACCAATGCAGAGCAGAAGGATTTAACCATAAGCTTAATTCTCTTTCGGGTCAGACTCATCTATCCCTTTACGCTTTTATTCTCCTGCTTCAAGGAATTCAGGCAGCAATTCACGCGGAAATCCAAAATCTTTTTATTAACCACCCGCCTCCAAAAAACGACGCTATGTGAAGATCACAGAAAATACTGAAAGAGGGAAAAAGAACTCTAGTACTGGCAGAGTACAGATTTTGAATGACCTTGACACAAGGGAGAGTTTTCTAAAACATACGACATGGCCTAGAAAATGGCCACCAGGGGTCGTTAAACCTTAAAAATGGTTTTTGGAGGTCAAATGGCTTTCGGAAGTCATGTTGTACATTAGAAGGTCAAGTATATTATATTTTGTATCACTTGACGGAAAGGGTTAGATCAGCTGAAAGAAGTTTGGTGACTTCCAAGCGTCAAAAAGGTAGCTGACTTTTGAAAAATTTTATTAGGTTAATTAGTTAGTGAAGGGGTCCTTTTTTCAGTTCATAAGTTTAAGGGTATTCTCGTGCTGTCAAATCACTTCACCAAGAATTTCACATGTTTCACAAAGCAATGCAGGACTCATGTGCGATCCGAAGGGTGCTACTCAGCAGAAGTTCAATCAACGAAATTAATAATTAGATACTTTTGAGTCTTAGTATCGGTCGTCGGGTAAATGAATCAGTTCCATGGACGGTAGTCTGTACCATCGATTGATGTATAGTATAGCAACCCTCCCACGTCCGGGGACTAACGAGGCAAACGGTAAGGGACTCAAATAAAAAAAAGAAAAAAATCACTTCGCTGTCTTCTATAAAGTTGCCGCCATGGGATTTTTACGCCATTTCTGCGCCAGGCACATTCGCAGTCCGCGCAATCTTTGTTTGGGTCTTCAGACTGCCAAGGGCAGGGGAGGTAGGGCCGAGATCAGCAGTCTTTGGCGAATCTGCAACCGTTTTTACGTCATCTGTTGTACTGCTATATCTTTATCATCATTCGGAAGGAAGATTATTCATCACCATTCTATTCGTCATCTTCAGAAGTGAAACTACCTTCTCAAGTATTCTTCTTCTGAAATCAAGTCATTGCTGTTTTTAACCACAAAATACTAGGATCACTTGTGTCAGTACTCCTGCTTTTAATCCTTCAAGCCTGGGTCCCATTTTTACGTAAAGTAAAGAAAACAAGGTAAGTTCTTGGATTCTACAATGTTCTGATCCTCATCTTCTAATCAGCTGATTGCGTTTGCAGCGGAATCACAGACGAATTCTGGTGCTGGTCACAGGTCACCAGAGGAAACGGTTGCAAAGCTCCATCTCCATTTAATAAGGTCAGCTGCTCGTACATCACATAACTACTTCCTGGCTGTTCGAATTTCTAAAAATAACCCTTTGTTGTTCTGGTTACAGTTAACTTAGCCTATATCAAGATGTCCGTTTTTGGGAAGCTATTCGGTTTCAAGAAGGAAGAGAGTAAAGTTACGACTGGTGAAGCCATTCAGAAGCTTCGAGAAACAGAAGAAATGCTTTTGAAGAAACAGGAATTCTTAGAAAAGAAAATAGAGCTAGAGATTGGGATAGCGCGGAAGAATGGAGTAGCTAACAAGCGTGTTGCAATCCAAGCACTGAAACGGAAGAAGCGCTATGAAAAACAGCTCCAGCAAATTGACGGTACACTTTCCACGATTGAAATGCAGAGAGAAGCCCTGGAAGGTGCCAATACGAATACTGCAGTTCTCAATACAATGAGTGAGGCTGCTAAGGCACTCAAATCAGCTCACCAACACATGGACGTGGACAAGGTTCATGATATGATGGATGATATTGCGGAGCAGCAGGAAGTTGCACGAGAAATTTCAGATGCTATCTCCAATCCAATTGCTTTCGGACAAGATATGGATGACGAAGAACTGGAACGTGAACTGGAAGAATTGGAGCAAGAAGGTCTTGATGAAGCTCTACTTCAAGTTCCAGATAAGACGAAATTACCTGAAGTACCAGGTACAGTGCCTGCTGCACCAGAGCGTCGGAAAGAACAGAGGAAGCAGCCTGTTGAAGAGGATGATGACGAGATGAAGGAACTCGCTGAGTGGGCCTCGTAGATCTAGTATCAAAAAATTCTAATACTAACCAAAATTTAAAACTTAAAGATAACATAAATTAAGTTGCTGACTTCACGTCATTGATATGCATACACTGCTACTTTACCTTTCCAATTTTCCGTAGAATACGCAATTTCCTTAATGTGCGAAATCCAAAGAGGGACTATCCAAGTTAATAAATTCGAATGGTAATATTATTGCTTGAAACCAATTTCAGGATTAAATATTTGTTCCTCATTCTTTCTAATCTAATGTCTTTAGATATTTATTTTATTTTTGCTTTTTTTTATTGCATGGTACGTTTATTAGAAAAAACTTTTTTTTTTCATTCCTTTTATTAGATTATAATCCAAAGAGGGACTATCCAAGTTAATAAATTCGAATGGTAATATTATTGCTTGAAACCAATTTCAGGATTAAATATTTGTTCCTCATTCTTTCTAATGTCTTTAGATATTTATTTTATTTTTGCTTTTTTTTTATTGCATGGTACGTTTTAGAAAAAACTTTTTTTTTTCATTCTTTTTATTAGATTAGAATATTAATATGGCAACCTGTCGTCACTGCTGTTGTTGAAAAGCAATATATTTTCTTATTCGCTAGCTAAGCTTTAGACTGGCAGCATCCTTTTATTCTTGGTATCCCTTTTTGTAACCTCATTTTTGTTTACTCGCATAGAATAATCTTTGTTAAAATGGCTATCCATTGCAATAAGATGTGTATGGATTTTGGGGGTAACGTCCCAAGCTCGGTCCGGCATCCAATCACCATTCACCGTGGGATCGAGAGGGATGTCATGCCTTTTCGCCATGGAATGATCGTCTCCACCTACATGAATGACTACATCCCACCTCTCCTATCACCGGGTTACGGCGGTCACATTCCGACCATCGCCAACGGAACATTTGGCAACACTTTCGGGAATGCTACTAAGAAATACTTTCAAAACACTCGCCAGGAAGTCCTTACGAAATCCTCTGTAAGGGAATTTTATCATGATTTTTACATCTTAATTTTTTTCAAATGCTTTACCAATTGATTTTCAGCGTCCAAAATACGTATTTGGTCGGTTACCAACAACGTTCTGCCCAATACCAGAAGTAGCCTACGCTGAGCGAGCCATTTCTTGGAAAAAACTGGAAGACACTCCCAGTATTCGCCCAATCAGCTATGACATGAAGCGCTACTGTGAGATTCAGCGTTTCTACCAAGTGAGTAATTGATTTTAATTGTTTTAGTGGCTAATCGCTGGTGTTAGCAGGATGTCATAAAGTTATTCTTATGGGGCTGTTAAAGGTGACTCTCAATTACAGACATTTTTTTTGTCCAAGTGGTGCTTTTGTTGGAAGTAAAATGTAGCGTACGGTGGACAGCAGAAAATATCGTGTCGTTATTATCAGGAACTTGACTTCTAAGAAGTTAATGGGGACCGCCGTGTGTCATAAAACATGTCAGATACATTCCAATAATTTTTAGCTTACTTTCTTCCGAAAACTTTTCTCATTTGAAGAAAAAAAAGAATTCGAGCTTGACTTTCACTATGTCACCACTTTCACTCTTCAGATTTTTTCTCTGAAAGCGGTGGAAATACCTCCGACCTCCTGGTCGCCTTTTGTTATCCTAACCTTTTGTACCCACTTCCCATCCGGTAATCTCATTGATTCTCATCTTAGAATTTTTCTTTTTCCAGAATGCTCAAGACCACCGTGATTATTATTTGGATAAAACAGAGAAAGTCTACCCCGTGGATCGGTTCAACCTTGGCGTACCGTACCCAGTATCTTGCCCAATAGATGAACGGTAAGCATGAGGGTTCCATGTAGAAATCCCCAAAACAAAAATCTCCAATGGGAAAATCCCGAATTTATAATCCCCAGTGTGAAAATCCCGAATTCGAATTCTCCAATGTGAAAATCCCGAATTCGAAATCCCCAGTGTAAAAACCCCGACTTTCTGGAAATCCCAATGTGGAAATCCTTAACCTCTGGAAAATCCGAACTTGGGAAAATCTCCAATGCAAAAATTAAAAGTTTGCAGACTGTTGAGTTGTTAGGTTGCTTTGTTTGGATTTTGGAGATTTTCGAATAGAGGATTTTTGCATTGAGATTTTTGTTTTGGCAATTTTCTTCTGTCACCAGTAGTATGAGGGGCTACGGCAAAAGAATTCTAACCTTTCTCTTCTCTTTGCAGGGAATTTAAAATCCGGAAGCCACATGGGGAATGTGATGTCCCGGGCTACATGGGCCCTATGCCATACTTCAACTGCCGTAAACTCCCTTGCATCCAAGCTCAAGGATTCCTCGAGCCCTTTGACCTTCCAAGGCTTCCACGACCTCCTTTTGTATGTGGACGCACGAAGCCGAAGAAAAAAGATGATTATGATGTACTCATGATCTAAAACTAGAAAAAAAATTTTCATTCATCAAAATTAATACTCTTTGTGTCAGGAATTTTAAAGTCAGGAGTATACATAGAATTCTTAATTGTTTTTTGATTTAAAAATGTAGTGATGATAGAAGCTGATAATTAAAAAGTGTTCTCTTATCTCCTTGCTTCCTCTCACTCTCTCCAGACTTGGAAAGGAGTGGAGAAAGCAAGAAGGAGAAAGCACTTCCAACCGTCGCCAGCGCAAGTCCGAAGCTTCTACTTTCCGAGTTTTTGGATCGGATCTCATCTCAGTCAACTGAATCTTTTTCTTCGGTTTTACCACTCTCGTGGAATTAGTAGTTTTTCAGTAGGTCTACAGAGAGGCTTTAGAGACTCTGAGCTCGTGTCCTCGCTTCTAGTCCCAGCAACACCACGACCACAAAGGAAACAGTCTCCTCCACCAACCAGGAATCTACTGACACTTTCCCACGGAGGGCCAAGTTTCAGGAAATGTTTCTTTTAGGAAACTAAATACACGAGGAAAAGGAAAAATCAACAAAAAGTTTTCGAGACGGGGATTCTCATTACGAGGGAGGCGGGTGAAAGTAAAAAAAAGTGAAAGTTTTATTCATCCGTTAAAAAAAAAGTGAGAGTGAGTGAGTCTCTACAGATGATTTTGAATGGTGAAGTTTATAATGAGACCTTAGCATGATTTTATAATTTTGAAATGGATTCAAAACTCTCACTTTTTAGATTTAGAGGAGGCAGAAGAAAAGTTTTGGATTTTAATTCATTGAAACATTGCTAATTGAGTTTGCTTGACTATGAGCTGACTAAAGTCATCATAATCCGTTTCATTGTTGAAGCTTAAGACTAGAGACTTCGTTTAAAAGTGAATTGAGGGAGGTGGATCGATAAAAATGGGATTAGCGGATTGTTGAATTAGTGTGAATTATGCAGTGGTCTCCTGAATCAGGGTAAGTGATTATTATGCTTCATCATTCATGTCAAAACCCCTCGCTTTTTCCTTGAATTACTTACTCAGGTGTTGCTCTCAGTCACCGTTAAACCAAATAACAGGCAACACACGCAATCTGAATATTTAAAACGTGGAGTGAAAGTGAGGAGTCTCTCCTTATCTTATCACTCATCCAACTTTTCCCTTCCTTTTCCCATCAAAAGAATTTTACTTCTCAGTCACCTCCACTCCCTCTCCTCCCACAACTACTTTACATTATTAGTAATCCAACAACGTGTTGCTTTCTCTCAAAAAATATTTTACCAAAAATAAAATCCAATTTTTGGATTTATTTACAGGAATATAGTTATTTACCGTATAGTGGGGTAATAGGGAAAGGTAGGCTGTTCTCGAAGACTTCATGCAATAAATCGGATATTGCCAGTTTGGATTTTGTGAAAATCAGTTTTGCACTATTACTAGCGAGAATTAAAAAAAAAAAGCAAGATTTGTCATAATTAGTGAAAAGTTTGAGAAGTTTGGCTGATCAACGCAAGGTGATGGATTTCTGAAGCTAGGGGGTCTGCCCTCGGATCATTGCGTCTTCAGCTAATTGCTGCTGAGAATACAATTAATTAACGTCGCCTGGATTTTTAGCACGCGGTTTCTCGA
>JABASM010000909.1:0-17771 GCA_019776545.1 Brachystomella parvula | reverse complement strand
ATACATCCATTCCTCCTTATGATTTCAAAAGAAGTTAATCAAATTAAAATGCACGTAGTTTTCCCTGAAGATGATAGCGGCCGAGGATATTGAAACCTCGGGCTTATTGAGTAACCGGTGACAATGCTGAGCATTGCAAGAAAAGCGTGAGGGGAGAGAGTTGGGTACGTTAACGTTATGGGCGCAAAACACTTTCCAGGTCATCAATTCCACATTGCACCTCACCTCATGTGGATGATCCGCGAATCCGTGAAGGTGAATTTTCGGTTAGTCAACTATATGTTTTGTATGACAGCTAAGGCTTGAATAATTAAAGGAGCGGAGCGTACCGTGGAATAAGGAGGTGCAATGCGTGCGTTCCATTCAACGTGCATCATGCTTGTTGGAGAAAGTCAGTAGAAACTCCCTCCTGTTTATTATTGCAGAGTTTTCTTTCCTTGTTTTCTTACCTAAGCCTCCTTTGTTATTTTAACGGAAGCGAAACCTCATTAGTTCCCCTAGACTCATTCATTCGTGCTCTACCTCTGTTTACTAGTTGGAATTTAAAAAGGAGACGCAGACCGAGAGGCTTCCGCACAAAACACTCAATTTCCTGATGACATGCAACCACTCCTCCATCAAAGAGTTCAGAGGGGTGTGATTTAATAAATCCTGTCTTTAAAGAAATAATGAGAATCAGCGTTCAGCAAGAAACCTGGGAATTTCACCCAGGAGGAGAAAGGAGACGAGCAATGTTGTATACCCTATTAAATTAGTCGGGAAAAGGTGGAAATAGGATAGAAGAAGCTCAAAGGAAGAAAGTGAGAAAACATAAAACTCGTTGCAGCCGGATAATAATCTCTCCACACCGCCTCCCACTCCAAAGAACCCACTCACCAAAATCATTAGCGAGCTGGCCCCGCTCAAAGAAGCTTGAAATTTACATACAGGCTCATTTTTTGGGGTGGCACAGGCTTAGTGAAAGTGTTCTCTACATTGTGAGGACAACTATACCAATATTACCTAAAAATACTAAATTCTTAATTCTCCGTTCCTAATGGGTTGCCTATAGTACAACAAATCTCTAAAAAAAGTGAGCATCGTGTCTGGAGTTATTCTTAATGCCTCAAGGATAAGGGGGAGTTACAAAGTTTGGCTTCTGAAGAACGCTTTTTTCCAAATCGGAAGTCGTTTGATCTGCGCAGGACGACTTCTCCAAAAAGTGCTCAAAAGCGGTTTATTTCCGGAGCTACCCAGGCCAGAGTTCCGCAATCGACTAGCCGACGGACTCCACGTTAATTAATGTGCTGACTAGACCTGGATGAAAATACTCTTCACTCACCGTAACTAAGCAGTTGCTGAGTCACGGTGAGTCCTCATCCACCAGAATCGCTCAGTACATTAAGAAAATCGCATGGACAACGACTAGTCGATCGATGAACGAGTACTCGATTGCCGAACTCTGACCCAGACCTGGCTCAAAACAGTGCTCCTCGGCTTCTATCTCTTCAGAGATTGGACTGGTATACTGTGACAGGACTGTCTTGTCCTGCCTGACTTGACATACCTGAACTAATATGGCTCCCCTCCCATGTCTATGCTCAACTGTCTACCTTGACATGGCCATCTCTGACATCAGCAACTGTGACATGGGTATCTCTGACATGGCCACTCCTGGCACGGCACCTCTGATGTCAGGACCCTTAACTATGGCTACCCGTGACATGGTGGCCACCCCTGAAAATGCTACCCATGACATGACCACCTCTGACATGACTACACATGACAAGGGTACCCCTGAGAAGTGCACCCCTGATATGGCTACCCCTGACATGGCTAACCGTGACATGGTGGCCACCCCTGACATGTCTATCCCTGACACGGCCCATGACAAGGGTACCTTTGACATGGCTACCCTTGACATGGCCACCCCTGACATGGTCAGCTCTAAAATGGCTGCCCATGACAAGGCTATCCCTGGCACGGCTGCCCATGACAAGGCTACCCATGACATAGCTACCCAAGACATGACTACCCATGACAAGGGTACCCCTGAAACGGCCAGATTAGATTGACGCAGGGTGTTTAAACCGTAAGTTTGTTTCTCCCCCTAACCCGGGTGTAGTCATTAGCGATTTTTCAACGGGAGAAAATTAGGGAAAAAAGCGGGACAAGTCTGGCAAAATATTTTTTCTCCAAATACTTTTTCCCCGAATTTTTATCGGAACTTCATGCGGTAACATGGGTTCGACCTGCTTATGAATTGTAGTAAATGCGATTGTATTGTGAATCGATTGACACCAAAATCGTCGAATTTGGTTATTAATTACGATAAAAATCGAGGATTTAATTAATCGTAATTAAGTCGATACAATGAGCCAACCCGGATTTGCAGCGGAAAAGGCGGAAGCGAGAAAATACCTGCACTACGACTTCCTAAGAGGGAGATTCACTTTCGTTCCTGTAGCTGTGGAAACTGCTAGGGTCCGGGGAAAGGAAGCCTTAAAATTTCTGAAAGAGTTAGGAAATCGGATTGCCGTAGTCACTGGAGAGAAAAGGTCAGCTTCATACTTATTTCAACGCCTGAGTGTGGCCGTTCAACGGGGAAATGCTGCTTCCATTTTAGGAACTCTACCAACCGGTCGTCACCTCACTGAAGTGTTTTACCTATACCATTTTCTTAGTCTAAGTAAAACCGAAGTGAGAATAAGAATAAAAGAATTACAATTATTTAAAAAAAAAAAAAAGTCAATATAAGTACCTAACCAAATTCGACGATTTTGGTGTCAATCGATTCAGAACCGCATTTCCTACAACTCATAAGCAGGTCGAACCCATGTTACCGCATGAAATTCGGAGAAAACTTCGGAGAAAAATTATCTGGAGAAAAAATATTTTGCCAGACTTGTCCCACTTTTTTCCCTAATTTTCTCTCGTTGAAAAATCGCTAATGACTACTACACCCGGGTTAGGGAGGAGAAACAAACTTACGGTTTAAACACCCTGGATTGACGTACCTTCGCAGTGGACAATTCTTTTGAAATTTTTTCGGCTTTTTAGATTTTCTCAAAAAGCGGTACGTTCAAACTATATGCTTTTAAGCAAGCCTTCGCTCAAATTGGTTTGAGCGGATTTGGCTCAAAAGTCGAATTTTGTAACTCCCCATGTTTTTTCGTTACACTTTACCGTGTAAAACCTTTATTATTTTTAATTTGTCGTTTTCGGTCTGTTCTTCTTCCTGATTTAAAAAATTCAATTATTCTAGAACGTCACTTCGTGAGAAAAGACCTCTTTGTTCTCAACAAAACGTTTCGCAAAAACCTTTGAAAAAGCTTCATCAATCTCACGAGTAAGCAAAACAGCCCATGTTACTTAGTCCAGCTCGGAGCTGAAAAGATTTTCCGTAGCTTTCCTTCAAACAAATAGAAATGTCAAAGAAATAATCAGCTTAAGTTTATACTTGAGCGATAGGTAAACAAGAAAGGGGAAAAATTGATTTGTGAACGTCGAAACATAGAAATGGCAGAAGAAATTTTCAGTGAAAGCTCTATCATGTGAAGGACTTTAGAGAGAACTCTAGAAAAGTTTCCTGGATCTTAAGGAAAAGCCCTACTAGTAGTATACCATAGTACAGTTGCACTTGAGTTGGATTCTAAATTCTAATTTATTTTTCCTTTCCTTATACTTTTACTTTTTTTTTCTTTTTTTCCAGACCCCAGTTAGAGAAGCGGAAAACACACATATCCTTTCAATATACTCGAAGTAATAAGGGGAACAGATTGAGAGAATTCCATTGATTGAAGAAGGAAATGAAAAGGGAGAGAAGGGAGTGAGTGAGTTAGTGAAAAGAAAAGGAGAGAAAGCATAGGCCAAGTACGAGAACTGAAAGTCAGAGAGAAAAAATTGAATAGCTTAATGACGTAATAAAACGATTTTCAGATTCAATTCATGGTTCTTGTTCCATGCATACATAACGAAGTTTTTCCTCCTTTTTTCACTCCTCGTCCCTTGCCTCCACTTCCTTTTTTTTTCTCAAGGAGAGAAAAAGCTCACTTTCCCCTTCCACCTTCAGCTTTTATTCCCATTTACAGACCAACTAGCATAATCATATCAGGAGAAAAAAAAGTCTGGCTTCTTCACAATATCCGAGGTCCTCTCCCCAAGGTTTCCCTCTCTTTGAGCAACTCCGACAAGAAAAAAAAATGAAATTAGAATAAAATTCCTGAGAGTCTCTTAAGCGTCGAAGTCAGAGAGAAAATCCGCTTACTCTGAACATTGCTTCTTTATTGCCATCAGGGGAATGCATCTTCATATGGGAAGGCCAATACGGATCCAGTTCACAATATGCAAGAGATCACCCATACTCTCAAATAAATTCTCAAAGCCTTCACGGCATCATCCCATACAAAATATGACTTAAGCAAAAAGAAAAAAGGAGCTCGAACGTCTGCTTGATTCACGGAGCTCAGCCGAATCAAAAACCTTCAAAACGTTATTTTATTCCTTTTATTGAGGAAAAATGCGAGTTCCCCCTACCCTAGCTAAGAAATTCATTCAAATATTAGGTCTGAATTAGTCCTAATTAGACCAGTGTTCCAAATCCGCAGTGCAAATCGCATTCCGTATATACGAGGCCTTTCCTCGCATTCGCATTCATTTTCGGCCTTGAAATTCGCACCCGTATTACGCACCATACGAATCTCGACCTTGAAATCCGAATTTCGCGTCGTGCGAATCTCGACCTTGAAATTCGCACCCGTGCACCATGCGAATCTCGACCTTGAAATCCGCATTTCGCATCATGTGAATCCCGACCTTGAAATTCGCATCCGTATTTCGCATCGTGCGAATTCAGCTTTTTCCACTCGCATTAACATCATGCGAGGCCATGCGAATTTCACAAGGTTAAGAAGAGGAAGCCGACTATTCGATTTGAATCACATTTAATCCGCATCCGCATTTCGCATTTAGCGAACTTGACCTTGAAATTCGCATTCGTCGTGTGAATTCTTTTTTTCACTCGCATTCGCGTACGAACTCGCACCATGCGAGGGGATGCGACTTTCACTATGCGAATTTTGGAACAGTGTGTCTAATTTAAGTAAGATACAATGCGTATACGCTATTATTTAGACTGATTAGCTAGTCTTGAGGTCTAGTTCAGAGCTGAGTAGGGGTGAAATTAAGGATTTGTAATGGACAAAGCTATTATTGAGAGTAACTCGTGAGTTTCCTTAATAGAAGGGAATGATGAGGATTGAATCGTGTATAGAAAGGGAGAGAGAAAGAGAGATAGGAAGAGAGCATTAAGTCAATATTTGATAGAGGGGAAGGAGAGAGAGAGCAAACATAAGACCGGAAAATGTTTGTGAGAGAAAGGTCTCTCTTTCTCCACATTCCTTGGAATCTTTGAGGTTTTTGAAGAGTTAGAGTCTCATTTCCAAACCAATGAATTGAATAGCAATGCCATCACTCCTGTTCTACCACGACCCCTTGTCTCCTCCTCAACAAAAGGAAGAGAAAGGAAACATAAACATAACTCCGGCTTTCTCTCCCTGCATACGCAAAGTAAGGGAACGTCTATTGTGCTTTTAACTTTAAGAAATTTTCTATTATATGAGACTTGTAATAATGTTTTCCTAAAGTAGTCCAAAGAATCCTTGCTCAGGAGGTCCTTTGGGAAAGAATGAAAACCTCAACAACCAACCCAGGAACTTTTATTACACTTTTCTCCTCAACTTTCCATCCTCTTCTGTTTATTTATTTTCTCTCTTTCTCCCTACCCTCACTTCTCCTTCTGTTCATCCTCCTCAGCCCCACCCCTCCCCCTATCCACCCCTTATTATTGTAAGCGTTTAAATGAAAAAAGTTTATTACCTTCTGCAAGAGTTAAACTGGAAGCCTTTTTGCCTTTCCAAAAATCTCTGCTCTAGATTTGGAGTTAGGCGGAATTCCTGGGGCCTCTCTATTACTTTTGATTTATAAACTTTTCCAATATAAAATGTATTTTATTTCTTTCACTTTATTTTACGGCTTCCGATTTCCCTTCCATCAGACCCAAAGCTTTCCCATATCACATTTCTCATACAGAGATCTTTTGATAAGGATCAATTTTGCTTTGTCAACAGGGGTAACATATGCTTGAAATTTGCTCAAAAACTTCCAAATTCCTTTCATTATTACTACTACTACAATTGTCTCCGTGGTTATCTCAAGACTCACTCAACATTTTCTAGGCTTCTTTTTCAGAAACTTGCCAGGGCTGGTCGAGGATATGAAAAGAAAGTAAACAGTTTCACACACTACACAAATAATGTCCCAGCAAATCTCATATATTAGAGTTTAACTATGTTGGAACAAAGGAAAAGCAGGGTACAGTTCCTTTGGAAACCGTAGTTCCAGAAGTTTGAAGTTAGCAGTATGTGTCCGGAAACTGAAGTCATATTTTTGAACAGGAAAATAACATGAAAGTACTGACTCCTCGCCTCATGTAAAAATCATGTTCAAAAAGGAAATATAAAGTACCGCAGCAACTGCTCAACCTAGCTTTCATTTGTTTAGAATTTAGATTTTTTACTTGGAAAATAAATCGAGAAATTACGTATTCCTCTCACAACTTCCGATTTTTACAGCCCACATCCCTGAAATTTGATGCAAAGCAATGAAAGAGACATGAATAAGAAATTTGGAAGTCAGTGCTCCTGAATCTTAAAAAAAAATTTATTTTCTCTGACATTTGGGTCGGAGAGAGAGAGAGAGAGTTTAAGTGATTGGAACCTGCTCTGAGGTTTTGAAGTTCCGAACTCTAACCCTGACTATGCTCTTAACTTGGCTACGCAAATTGGGAGCCTGTGCTTTCTCTATATACTTTCTCTCCTTCTCCACTCTCCCTCTCCTCTCGTTCTTTATACGAGCAAAAAGAATTATTTTTGTCACATTTCTCGCACACCATTTGAACTGAAGGGGAAAAGGCATTTTACTTTTATATTCTTCCTCTACTCCTTCCTCTTTAAGAATACGTGCTGGGTAGAGACTCTGGAGATGAGGCAGGGCAAACGGACTTAGGAAAGTCATACAGAGAAAAGCTGTGAGGCAGGGAAGGCTCCTTCTATTTTTGGCAGGACTCATTCACTATCCTTCACTGGATTTATTTTAATGGGCCAAAACAAATTGTCCGAAAATGACATAAGATCCTGTTTATGTGATAAGCCTCCTTCCCTTTTACTTTCCCCTTCCCTTTTCTTTCCTTTTCCTCTGGGAGTAGGAAAAAGAGGAGCTCAGCTCTTTCCATATTTTTCCACCACTCACCTACAGGGCTCAATCTCTTAATTGAATTTAGTCAGATGAATAATTGAATTCTGGAAGCTCTTGTCCGATCTTCAGAGAGGATAAAGTCAAACCGTCCAAAAAGTCCACAACCGAGGTGAATCCACTTCATAAATTTATCTTGAGTGAGAAAGAGGGGCACTGGGCTCTTGACAATACTGGGCTCTTGACAATACTGGGCTCTTGACGGGTGAATCATCAAAACGCACATAAAAATCCTACCTATTTTTTTTTACAAGAAAAGGGCTTTAAACTGCTAGCGCTCAGTTGGGTAAAGGGAAATAATTATCAGAATAAGTGAATTTAAATCACGGGTGGGGTGAGTGAGTTGTAGCGGAGGCATGGGCTTGGATCCGTGAAATGCATAAATTATCTATTTTGATTCGGACTCTGAGTTCGTAAATTCTGAACCGTCGGAAGTTGGAAGGGTTGAACGGCGAGGTCACCCATTGTTTTGTGAAGAATCGGATTAGATGTTTATCAAAAGACTATACACAACCCTGTATAGTATAATAAGAATGATGAGCTGCCAGCAATGTTTTCTGCTCATAAAATATATAAGGAACATAAAGTTAAAGTCACACATAAAACTGATATGAATCAGAGTACGGTGGGATTTCTGTGTGCTTTGTAAAGTAAGAGCATCCTCTTCAGATTAATAACAATGCCTCTCCTAAATACTCCTATGTGTAATAAATATAACTTTAATTAGGACCCCCGAACAATGGATAATATTGCTCACGCCTGCAATTTCAGTACAATGGAATTAATGTTCTGTGCCTATATGTCAGAAGCTTAGTCTTCCGAGACTAAAGGACTTCCGTAACAGCGTTTTCAGCTTACCAAAATATTTTTATTGCTTCTAGTCCTCTCTCATAATTTTTTTTTGTATTAATACCCATAAATCAGGACTTAAAAATCTTGGATAAAATATTGTTTCCGTTAACCCAATCTTAACTGCACAGAGACAGAGCCATTTCAAGCTGAAGGTCATCTAGTTATTAAAAAAAATTGAAACCCTTGAGTTTATTAAGGTGTTAGGAGGTTCGTCTTTTTTCTGTTGTATTTTGCTTTCTTTCATTATTCATCCACTATTATTATTTATAGTTTGTGATGACTAGAGTTTTAAACCTACTAATATCATTACGTTTTTTTCCCACCTTTTCCCATAAAGTAGCTGCGTCGTAAAATGTGTCCACGGGGGCATATTACGTAGCATCATAAAATGCCTACCGTATTCTGGGGTAATAGCGGATGCGTTTCAGGATTTCTAAATTTTCACCGAGCCTATGAAATTAATGTTTTTTGTTTGGAGAAAATCCTACGAAACGCTAAATATTTTTTTGAATGCTTGGTAATTCAACTAGGGTAGGGGGGCCTTTCGTTGCAAGAAATTTCAAAAATCTTAGCGATTTACACAATTAAATATGCGAAAAATGCTAAGCGCTCGCTATTACCTCAGCTGTTCGCTTTTACCCCAGGATACGGTAATGTGTTTTAATACGTTCCAGAATTATGTGTCACTTCGTAATTTTGAGAAGTTAGTAGTCCCTTTACCCCAACCTTGCCACCCCCACTACTCGGGTTTCCCAATTACCTTCACGCATTTGCCAATTCCTGACAGAATAATTTCATTACGCTCTGCACTCATGGCGTATATGAGGGAATTAGTTACATATGTTCTCATTACTTTCTCCTTGTGGTCCTTATGGTTGAGGAAGCGTGGTTGGTGATATGGAGTAGGGTTTTTGGGAGTTTTGGAGTATGGAAATATTATTAGCTCTTCATATTAGTTACATGGCTCTTTATATCTGTTTAAATTAGAAAATGCTGAGGTTGAGGAAGGGTAATGAGATCCGAAGCCTAATAATTTACGAGCTTAACTTGATTAAGAGTGTTCTCCCAGGGTAGTTGAGATTTTAGGAAGGGCTGGACCTGCATGTATCATATTCCATTTATTATTACTTTAGAAAACCAGAGCCCAATAGGGATTCTAATTCACTACCACCACCGCACCGTCTATATAACTTTTTAATCAGATTCCGTCCTCATCATCTACTCCGCCTATCTCATCTCCATTACACGCTCAACCACCACTACTAATTGGTTCAAAGGAAGGGATCCAGTAATAAATAATTTCATAATTGAGAATCATAGGGAACCCCTAAAAACATTAATTGATTTCAAGGTGGAGCTCAAATTTTTTCCCCTAGCAAATCTGGGGTTACGTGACGCCAAGGTTTTTGGACTGGGAGAATCAGCGCCTGGGTTTCAACCGGCTTTAATGAAACGCTTGTTGTGGATGCCAAAAAAATATTTGCTGAGATGTTCACCGAATAAACGTGTGAAAGCTTGCCAGTTTTACATTTCGGTTTGGACCAAGTACGCTTATAAAGCAGATTACTTGAGACAAAAGATTGGGATTTTTAAAGTGAACTTCATTTCTCATGCTCTGGTGAAAGTATATGAGCTCCAAATCAGCTCCGCACCATAGTGCATGAAAAAAAAACGTGGCTGGCCATAAAAGACAAACATGGTGAAAGTTTACTGAGTTGCTAAAAAACAGAATTTCTTCAAGCTTTTTGCGTTGGAGCTTAAGCAAGTGTAACTTGTGTAAACGGTGTAACTCACCACTCGTGCAAGCTGTATCTTAGTCGTTGTAAAGGTCCAAAAATTAATCTGATCGGAAATGCTTGGCAAAATTTTAATCAGGAGAATGGATTTAAAAGATGTAAAAACGTAGTAGGTTCCACCGAGATTTGAACTCGGATCGTTGGATTCAGAGTCCAAAGTGCTAACCGTTACACCATGGAACCTGTTTCTTAATCCCCGCATCAGGGCAATTTAATTTGAACGGCATATAATCCTTGTCTGGGATGCATTTGTGCAAGTTCAAGTTTTCAATATTAAAACTCTATGTTATAGAGTTTGCAAAGAAATGTACATCTGCAAAATTTTTTTATCGGCGATGGAAGAGCACTGGGTTATCAAGCGCGTTGAACCTGTTTAACTGTCATTTTAGTTGAGGCGGGGGTGCCAAGGTAATGAGAATCTTCTTAGAAATTCATTACTCAGTCCCAAGGTTGGTAGACTGTTTTTTTCGTTGCCAAGTCCACCAACCTTGACTCAGTGCAGTCAGAAACATAAACATCCAGCCAGAAAAATTAGCGCTGTGATTTTCTTATTTAGGCACTAATCCACAAATGAAGCTAGAATGGTAGATTTCTGCTACCCCTCGAGGGTTTACGAATTCGTCGGATCCAGAGGCGCTGGGTTCAGTCAAATCGGTGTTAGTTCACAATCGAATTGAGCCTTCCTCGCTAACGCTTTTGAGTTTGGTCGTGGACTACAGTTTTTCTATTCCACAACAAGCATGTTTAATGGGAACAACTAGGTTCGATTAATAAGCTGGAGCTACCTCACTGTACTTTTATTTTCGGATGCATAAGAAAAATATTGTTAAAAATAATGATGCAGATGCTGTGAGCAAGTTTATGAACCGGTGATTTCACTGTCTCATGTTTTCGTCAAAGGTTATAAATGGACATTTGGCCACATATCCTTGCCACACTGGGAAGGAAAGCAGAACAGAAAAGATGGGTCAGCTTCACCACCTGTAATTTGAAGAGTGCAAAATTTTTCCAGTTAAAGACATTAATATTATTTTTCAGCCTGAATGAAATGTCTCCTCTATTGATCAAAGGTTATTACACCCTCCCCCCCCCCCCCCCCCTGAATGAAGTGTCGCCTTGGTTTTTGGCATGATCGGATTTGGCCGAAAGAATTTCTGACATGAGGTATTCGGACGAAATTCCTTCTTTCTGTTGAGCTGAAGAAAAAGCAAGAAAGTTCTTTGTGCCTCAGTCCCACAAAGTGAAAGCAGTGAGAATGGTGTTAAAGGAAAAAGCTGGTTCATGCTTCATGCATCGCCTTCGGACATCAAAGGCAACCCTACTTACATTTTTCATCGGGAGCACTGTTCAGCAAATCGAATTCAACTGGAATCTTCTATAGGTTTCTGCTCGAATCGAATCTCGAATGATTCGAATGTAGGGTTTCCTACTCGAATATGAATAGGAAATGGAATTATTCGAGGGCATTCGATGTTCGCTTTTGATTTGTCCAGCACAATGTCCAGGCAATGCCCCGAAATTTATTGCCTTGAGTTCTAGAGGAGTCCCCCTACCTGACCCTACCTAATGGTTTACCTTTAACTAATTTAAAAGATTTACTCCAGTGTGTCATACAAATGGAGTAATTAGTGGTCAGCGCCTGGATTTGAGCCCGTGGTCGGAAATTTTCTTTTTTTTTAGAATATACCATGTGTCCCAACTAACAAGCAACGGAGAAAGTCAGGAGCAGCAGTGTAGTGTTTTGTGCAGAAAAACAACAGCGAGCAAGATAGAAAAAAATTAAATAGCACGGAAAGAGTAATCAGGTGCGCAATTTCTGCTTCCCGCCACATTTCTGTTCTCAAGTTTTTCATTTGCTTCATTGCTTGTTAGGTGGGACACCTGGTACTCTCGTATCTAATAAAGCCCCCTACTGTAAATTAAAAGCTAATTATAAAGCTGGTTAGCTGTATGTGTAGCAGCATTAGGAGGTAGTCGATAACCTGTAAGTTAAACTCGGAACAATTCTCGCCAGGGGTAGGGCTTTTCCGTACTTCAGTTCTCACCTTTGACAACGAAAGCTCTGATTCATTTTATGAGTTTGTAGGAACAATATAAAATTCGCCCTGGTTATTTCGAAATCAGGCACTGCTTCGCATCAGTTTTCGGTATCAAAAAGCAGTAAGACCTTCACGATTCAGTCCTTTGACCTTCTAGCCCGGAACATGGCCGCTAGAGGTCATTTTGCTGTCAGTGTGAAGTTTGGAGACCCCTAACGGCCCTGTAACTCAAAAGTGCGAGTGCTACTTTTGTTTTCTAAAGTCATACATTTGCGAGTGGGACTTATTATTTCCTCAAGTCGCACATGTGCGAGTGCGAGTATGACTTGTTTGGCTACAAGTGTGATGTGCGTTGATCGCACGTGCGCTGCGAATTGTGGTGTCGAGTGTAGTATACTATATTTTCAAAAGCAGGGAACCAATAGCAAATTCACCTGTCGCTTGTCAAGATTTGTGTGTACCTTTAGAAACCATATCAGGTTAAACCGATTCCAGTATGGAGAAACGGCCTTTTACTAATCGATTCTACGCTGAAATGAATTAAAGCCGCACGGGTTCTTCTAAAGCTGTAAGAGCGCAGCTTTCAAAATTTTAATGTGGCGATGTTCTTTACGCTGCTGGATAATACTTGAGCAGTCCGTAATTCTGTTGCCAATAGAAATACTGTACTTGGACCCTGCTGGTTTGTGTTGGTATTAGGTGTATGGGCGGTTCCAGCTCTTTTCCAGCAGGCTTTTAAGATTCCAGTAAGGTTTCCGGAGGCAAAATGTTTTTTAGGGAAGTCATTCAAGTCGGCGTGCGGAGTAGACAGAGGCTTGAGAAAAGGGGCATTTTGAAAGCGCGTCATGTAAGTAATAGCCTTAGACTCTATCCGTTCTCATGTCGTCGTCGTCCTCAAAGACTGACCAACCGATTCGGACGCGAGTGAGTGAGCTGGACACTCTTCTTTTTTTGGCAGGTGGATTAAAGAATCTATCTGATCTACTTTCCAGTTTCCTTCTCGTTTCTGCCAATAGCTCCATTGAGCCCTACTAGTTAACTGGACTGTGGAGTCTGGACTCCCACTAGGCAGAGCCCTCTTTTAATAGCGTAAATGATGAAAAGGAATTAGGAAGAAAACGAGGAAATCTCGCCTCATTGAACACGAACAATGCGCCATGTAATTAAGCATTTACCCACTCATGCTCTTCTCACTGCCTCAATGAACTTCTTCCTCTTCAAGCACTACGAGTACGAGACCCACCCCCAGACTCCCCTCCCTTCCTTTCCTCCTCTTCTGACTGTTTGGAGGAGAAATGCATCCACTCGAGATACAAACAAGACGGTGATAAGTTAATTAATAAGTCAGGACACTTGGTCCATTGGCTTCAATTTAAAATTAAATGAAACTTTAAACTTCTTCAACTCAAGAATATGTCAAAGTGAAATGAGTTTTTGATTTGAGTTTTTATGAGAATGAGGGAAAGTGGTGGTAATTGGAGGATGGGGGTGAGTTGTTTCAATGGGAGAGAGGAGCCCTTCATAATTTCCAGTCAAGAGCTAGGAATTCCAAGGAGACAGTTCAACTAGTATTATATTATTATCAACCAGAAAATTCATTTTAGGACGACAATTACTTGACACTAATGGAAGACAATAACATTTCCCTCTTTGTTTCCATCAGTATTTCAACTAATATACAAGGGAATTTGAAACGCTTCAAATGTGGGTCTCTCCTCTCGCTCCAGTGTCAGAAAACAAAGGGATGAGAATCGGATCTAATGAGGAGACCCACCGCACGCACAAAACATTATTGTTATTACCAAAGCAAAAGCAGGATTCCTTTAGTCTTCAATGACGGCCGCTTTTCATAATCTCCAACACAAAGGTAACATTTATAGGTGTGTCAAATTGGCAAAAATTGTTCTTAATGAACTTCTCCTTAGAGAAGCTGAAACAAAAATGTATTCTCCGGTGGGGAATTCTAGTCTCAATGAAATCTTCGCCCATTTGAAAAAATTTCCAATTCCACCTGTTCTTTTTAGAGTCCGCCATGTATGTATTCAAAAAAGAATTTTAGCTGAGTAGGTGCTAGATTACATTAAATGACGAATCTTAAACAAAGATGGGCTGCGAATATTGCCTTCTTCAGAAAGTCCACGTGAAAATTCCAAAAAAAAAAATCCTCAATGTGAAAATCCCAAATGTGAAAAACCTTAATGTTCGAATCCCCAATTTCCGGAAATCCCCATTATTTAAATTACAAGTTTGCAAGGATTGTTGAGTTGAAGGACCTCATGCTTTTTTACCGCCCCCCCCCCCCAGTGCCACCTTTGCATACCAAGACAAGAATCCGAGAAAACGAAACTTAACAGTCCATGCAAACTTGTAATTGTCATATTGGTAATTTCCATATTTTGGGGATTTTAACATTGGGTATATTCACATTGGGAATTTTTAGTGAAAATTCGAATTTTCACTAAAAATCGCTAATGTGAATATCCCCAATGTGAAATTTTTTCACACTGGACTGGAATTTTTGTTTTGGATTTTCACGTGGAACATTTTGGATTGCCCCAGCACATCCGGCATCTTTCTGAAACCCTGGCATGGGAATGTCGCTAAGCTATTTCATAAGAAATCATTTTCGGGCTACGCTTAAATGTCAATGCTCTGGCCGCTACTTTTGGGATTCAGTTTGTTAGTTTTTAAGCAATTATAAACACCTTAAAGTGAATTTCTGAAGCTCATTATTTTTTAATTTTCTGTGTAGGAGAGACGGAATGAATAATTTGTGTAGTGCAAACGGGAAAATACTATTGTGGACGCAGCCATGCTTAAAATTCTAAAAGAGTAAGTTCAGACCTTCCGAAAAAGTTAACAAAGACATTAATTTAGATGCTTTTGAAGAAAAGTGATCCTCTCAAGAGTTTTCTCCTGCTGAACTTGACTCTTGACTCTTTCCAGAATTTCAGAGAATGTACCCGAGGGAGTCGTTCTTTGGCCCGATGTCATATAAAGATGAAGATGATGAGTTCTAATTATAAGAAGAGGGAGATATAGAGTAGAGACTCTTCTGCCAGCTCATATTAACGGAGGAGAATTATGTGAAAATTCGTTAGTGGTGAAATTAGAGGGAAAATAGAGCTGAGCTTATTAGCCTGGCCAACTGCCTTATGGGGAAATCAGATTTATGCTTCAGAAAACACTGGAGATCTTTTTTTCCTCATGGGCTTCATTACGGTCTCCTCTATTCCAATTTACAAGGGAAAATGAATTAAAGTAAATCATGTACAAAATTAGATCTCCACAGATTCACCAGCGTCTCTCTTTCCTTCCTTTATACTGGCCTTTTTTTTCTCTAAAAATCTGAACCTCATTTTTTTATGGTCCGTTGATCTCATTTCCTTGTGTAATTGTATTTCAAACTTTTTATTTCCTTTCGTACCTTGCTTTGATTCTAATGGGTATATGTAAATGGAGGGAAACTACAGTCTGACCAGATGAAGTAAGACACCTCCTGCAACTCAACAGCTTCGTTCAACAGATCACAAGCAGCGTTCATATAGTACTAGTTACTCTGGTGGGGCTTTTCTTCGCTTTCCTGCTTAAAGTAGGGGTTCATTGGCTTTTCTTTTTTTAAAAGATTTATTGAACCTCTTCATCGTCAAAGATTTGATTAAGACCCTATGCTATGACTAATAACCTAATGTCTCAGTCAGCTTCGTCAATGTAACACGTAACAGCATCGAAAAACGGGCTCTGTGGCCGCCACGACCACAAGGATGCGCTCTAAGAGTTCTTGAAACCTTCAGGTGTTTTAAAATGTACATCTCAGCCATAAAAGGTCTAGGCAGTGCTGCCGCAAAGAAAGGCTATAAACAGGTTATGTCAAAGTCGACTGTTTGAAAAAAATGCGAAAAACTCAAGGATCTAAAATTTGGATCCGGCTGCGTTTGCTGTGTTTTTCCCCGACTTGTCTTGAGAAATCCGGTAATGTTTAAAATTGGTAAACTGTTAAAAAGCTTCTGAGCTACTAAGGTGGTTTTATTATATCAAGTGTCCATTTTTTGGTCTGCGGATTCTTTTTGCATGACCAAATTAGATTAAACATGACCTTGGAATGGGCTATGACATCAATGTATATCATTTGAGGTTTTAGACTCTACTAACCGGCAAATTGGAAAAAAAATCTGGGCTGTCTTATTTCATGTGATCAGAATGTACAAAGATACTGTCGGTAAAGAAGTTTTACTAAAACTGCAATGATAGCAGTTTTGTACGAGAGAGTAATGATTAGGTTGTACCCCTACTAACTATTCATCATCAGTGAACCCAAATTCGGCTAGAGATAGGAGACAGTTTGTATTTGTAATAGCATAAATGAAGGAACGGTAGCCAAAAACGAGAAGAACATTAACTAAGAAAATTGGCTCATAAATATTCATTCTTAGTTTTCTTATTTATGGGTTAGGACAAATAGGTTCTGATAATTAAGAATTATGACTCTCTATCCACTTTATGGGGACTAAGGAATTTATATATGACACACTAGTTATGATCCTCAAAAGCTATTAGGCCTCGTTCCACTGCATTCGAAGCAGCAAGGCTTGGGTATCAAAAACCAAATAGCTAAATTAGGAAAGCAAAGATGCTGAATCTCGAGAGGTCCGTTCTCGGTTTGCAGCGAATTTCGTTTCAATATCGTTCAGAAAATTATTCACCGACGAAGGTGATGCATGGGGTCTACTCAAATACTATGGGCGATTTGGAACGAAATATTCGAACCATTCCTCTAAGAGCCAGGCTCTGAGAAAAATAAAAATAAATAGTTCCTTGTTTGCACGGGTTTCTTCTTAAACTTTTTTTTTTTGCAAAATTTTTAGTTCTAAATTATACTTTCAAATTTTACTTGCCACATTTTCTATTTGAGAAAAAATTCTGCATCAAGTCTTCACTGCTATGCTCGATTAGACCGATGTATCTGCTGGCACATATTGACATTGTTGTAGAAACTGTATTTTTCATTGGATCGGCAATTGGATCCTGCGATATTTATTTATTTTAATTCGGATTAGTATGCTGACTGAGCTGAACAAGCCTAAAATCGACTAAAAAGTAGCTAAGGCTTCGTACAGTTCCCTTCTTAAGAACTAGAGGGGGTGCATAATTTTGAGACAAGAAAGAGCCAACACTTCGAGATAGTACTATACTTCAAGAATTGCTTATGCTAAATCGTCTTTTTCATGTAGATATGCTGAAAGTGCCTCCGATCTTTCTTGAACCGGTTTTAGAAAAAACACAGTCCTAAAACGGAAAAGAAGTCTTTTTCACAAGGTGAATTTTGGATATTTTGCTGCCAAACTACAGCGGCCAACGAAAGGACAAAGGGCAACGCTCAACGAGTTCAAGTGACTTAAAGGGCCCAGAAGCCCATTTTTAGCGCCTACTCAGAGAAACAAACTTTTTAGGCTATTCATTTTTACAGATAAAAACCCATACCTTCGCCTCAACCTTAAGTGCGATCTATATCTGATTCAAATAAAGGAAAAAATCACAGGAAGGAAAATTTTCCTGTGATTTTGGAGAAGTGTGAGCGCTAGTCCTCTCCTCCTGACTACTCCTGAGGATTGTTTTGAGAGGAATGAACCAGTACCATTCGTCCCTCGATTTGAAGGGGAAATTAAACAAGTGTGAGCAGAGGAAGTGAAAAAAGGAAGGAAGGAATTAGAGAATGAAACATCTTCCAATGCGTTAACTTCGTTAAAAAAAGTTTTCATTTGCTTCTTTTTACTTTTTTTAAAATTATATATTT